>OY804259.1:52899659-52995752 GCA_963680825.1 Meiosimyza decipiens | reverse complement strand
CTCAGACCATGTGATATACATAGATATTAAAATAATTATATGTGTAATTTTACATGGTCCAAGGCGTAAATGTTAGAAAAAATTTACCCTGCATGCTGTGGGGCTCGGACAACACAAACATAAAAATACAGACCACCATGAAGCTACAAATTTAGCTACAGTTAGTTTTCAATCTAAGCTTGAGTTGACCTTTTGACAAGCTAATGTTATAAAAATCGCAACTGTTAATAAGCGTTGTCATGCGATTAAAAGGAGCTGTTGCCATATAATTTGTTCTACTAACCGGTTGATAAAAAAATTGATTAGAGTTACGAGTACTTCTCCGATTAGTATTAAAATGTATGTAATCAAGAAGCTCTGGTGCAGCAAGAGACCCAGTTACAAGTTGATGCAAATAAAGTATGTCCGCAATATTTCTACGGGACCTCAAAGACTGCAAATGTAATAACTTCAAACGATCCTCATAAGGAGGAAGGTGCAAAGGGTCAGTCCAATTTAAGCCATTGAGAGCAAAACGAATAAAGTTTTTTTGAATTCTCTCAATTCTATTTATATGAATATTATAAAATGGTGACCATACTTGGCTCGCGTACTCTAAGTGAGGACGCACTATTGTATTATATAAAGTCACCGTTACTAAAGGGCTATTAAATTCTTTTGCACACCTCTTAATAAAACCAAGCAGAGATGAGGATTTTTTACAAATTAGATCAATATGCTCATTAAAAGTTAATATAACATCAAAATGTATGCCTAGGTCTTTGACTAAATCGACACGACATATTTTCTTATCTTTTAATTGATAATCTAACTCCACAATATTTTTCTTCCTGGTGAAAATCATAGATTGGCATTTATCAGGATTAAGGATTAAGATGTAAGTTATTTTGAAGTGGAAAAGTATTGTCCACCCCCTTTACGTTCCTGTAAATTTTCATGTCATCTGCATATACTAACAGATGGGAGTTTTTAATAACATGTGTTACATCATTAATTGCTAAAATAAACAGGAGCGGCCCCAGGTGGCTTCCTTGTGGATGCCGCGCTAAATGGGGAGGAAAACACTCTCCGAAATCTTATTTGATATGTGCGATCAGATAAATAAGATTCAATCTAGCTGAAAAGTAACAAACCGCTCTCCGTAAGTATAGTTTTTGTTGTTTTTTTTATATTTCAAGTCCTTTGCTTCCATTATTTTCTTTATATTCACCTTTATATTCACTATTACATACTTGAAATTTCCAGTGTCGCTACTTGAATATCGCTTATAGTAAATGAAAAAAATAAATAAATTTTGGTCCGAAAATTAGTACTCATCGCCTCCTTCCGATTAAAGTTCCCGAAGCTCCTCACAGCCCCTTAGCAGTTGCTTAATTCGGCATTATCAATAATAATATTATTTTCTTTTATTATTCAACTGAAATCGCTCTATTCCATTCAAAAAAAGTATTTATTTATTTGAGAAAATGAGAAAAGTAACTGATAATGTGATCCTGATTTTAATTTTACACACTTTCATTTAAGGCTGAACGTAAATCTCATCACTTTCGTATGTTAGATTTACATTTTACACTGTTAAACCAACTCTGCACCTATCCAATCCAAGTTGCATTAACATGAGAACATATTTACTAATATGTTTTAAGATTTCGTTTCAGGTTCAGTGCATCAGGTGGATTTTAAACCTTTTTTTTTTGTCTTCCGAACATATTTTGACTGTGCAACTTTAGCAAGGTTGAATAACAACAAACATTTGAATGGAGAATTATTTGGGATGTAACTGATAGCCGATCTATATACATCCAAAGTCAAAGTTCCAAAAAACGCTGTAATTGCGATAAAAAAAAAGCTCTGGAGACTTATTATGTTGAGGCACATATCGACTTCATATTAAATATATATGCTCCCCAATTAAAGTGTTTTTTGTAACTCGAACTTCTATTTAAAATTAGTTAAGACCCACCGTGGTTATATACTCAATTTTTGGAATGTATTTCCCTGAGAATTGTTTTTTATTGTTCGCGCCTTTTGAATTTCATTAAGTAGGAACATTTTTCGGAGAGTTCAGAAATGTGTTAATCACACATAAATGTAAGACAATCGAAAATATTTTAAAAATTATCGGCAGTATGCAGAAAATATGAAACTTTTGTTTTTTCTTCATTTTGCATGTTCCTTCATGCATAAATATTTACATATGTAAGAGCATTTTGCTACCTGTGTATGTGCAGTTTTGTAATACTTTCTAAGTGTTCCCAGCAAACATTTGGAATATTATAAACTCTTTCACATTTTGGCGATGAATTTGTTATTCATTTAGAAAATTTATACGCCATTAAACTTTAGCGCGATTATATGCAAAACGCTCTACACTCTTCAGGAAGATAAATTGCAACATATATAATTCAATTTGTTTCATCTATGCGATTATTTGTGTGACTTTTCTATTGGATTATCTGATTCCATCTTCCAGACTAAGAATTTAATCCATTCTTGGAAATTGGCCTTTAAGATATTTTTTAAGTTCCATGTGACTGAATGCACTTTGTTTCGCATAAATTTTTTTTGTATTTGCAATGTACATGTACATAAGAGATATTCAAAGTAACCTTGTGTTCTTGAGTTCTTTGGGTACTCTAAAGTTCGAAAGTTTACACCCTACCGAGCATCCTTAATCAAAAACAAATAAAAAAAACTTCTAGGGGTGCTACAATAGCAGTCAGACTTTTATATTCCGAACTTTTTTCTCATATAAATTGTTTTTTTTTTTTTTATTTGAATTTACATGACAATGAATTATTACAGAAAATATAAAATGTTTTCCTCAACATTTTTCCGTTTTCCTGTTGTACGATTTAGGAAGTTGTAGAAAGTACCAGATTTAAGGCTATTTTTTAAACCTACATAACGGGTAATTTTTTAAGCGTTTGATTTTTGAAAATAGAAAACAGAACAGAAATTTTGCAATAGAGAATGAAATATTTCTTTGGGGCGATACAACAATTCCATTCATATATTCTTCCAAGAATATTTCATGTCAATAATGACAGCGGCTACGCCTGAGGTGGTTCATCTGTATGTTCTAATTTTGGCATACTTCTTCCAGCATTTCGGCTGATATCTCACCAATGGCAACTGTAATGTTGTCTAACAGGACTGAAATTGTGGCTGGTTCGTCCCTGTACACGAGAGACTCCACGTAGCCCCACAAAAAGTACTCAATTGGGGTCAAATCGTATGACCTTAGCGGCCAATTAACTGCTCCAAAACGTGGGATTAATTGCTCACCAAACACGCCTCTCAATATGTCCATGGTATCACGTGCCGTGTGGCACCATCTTGGTGGAATCACATGGCAACAAAGTTCAATTCTTCCATTTTGGGAAAACAAATTGGTCATCATCGCACGGTACCTTTCTTCATTGACTGTAACCTTGCGATTTTCATTATTTTTGAAAAAGTACGGTCCAAAGAAGTCGTCGGTCCACAAACGACGACTGCCTCTGGCTGCTTTTCTGACCAAATTTGGCAATTCTTTTTGTTGACGTACCCATTGAGCCAAAAGTGAACTTCATCGCTGAAGAAAAGTTTTGGATTAAAACACATTTCTCACAGTCAACGAATTTAGTTAGTAAGATTCAATGATTTGCAAGCGCTGTTCGTTCATTAGTCTATGTATCATGAAATGGAAAAACTTACTTAGCATTTTTGACGCACATGCTACGACTCACGCGTGAAGTGTCAAAAAATTTACACTGGAAAAAAAAACTAGCAAAAAAGCACTCGTTTTAAGAAAGATATCCATGATCTCTGCGCAAGTAGAACTTTTTTTATTTTTTGGCTTAATAGCTTTAATTTGCTCACCATAATATACTATTGTTTGAAATTGTTAATGCCTCTTCATAAGCAGATAACCATAAAAAAAAATGAGATAAGAAAATTTAGTTTTTGGTCCAAACATTATCAAAATTAAATCGTTTGTTTTTTTTTTTTGAAGGTTTCTAATAAAATCCCCTGTTTAGAGTGCCTAATAATTGAAAGAAAGTATTGTAATTATTTATTGATAAAATACTTTGATAATTATTGAATCAAAAACTTAACTTTGTCAATCATGAATTGAAGCATTGTCGCTAGAAACTCTTCCTTATGATTCATTCATAAATTGCTTTGGTGAGTTGCCAATCCCGGATAGTTTCTCTAGAAGAAGCTATCGCTTCGAATCAGAATATGAACTCACACGCGATTGTTATCATCGCATCGGCGATTGACATATGACTCTTTTGCGATAGTTATCTTGACTCATTCCATGTACTCGTATTCGCGCATACCTATGTATTTGCATGAAGTGTGTGTATGCATGTCTGTCGGTACTAACCATGTTTGTTGCTCTAAATGTGTTAAGTAAGTGGAAAAATGTCCCGTGAATCACATGTATACCAACGTAAACTCGGTCTTAGCAAAAGCAATTTGCTTCGCAAGACATCAACGTCACATCAACAGAGTATTTTTAAAAACACTTTTGTTGTTGTCGTGTTTCAGCAGCTGCTGCATTTGCACTACAGCTCAAGTATCTGCTGCACTTAAAAGCAGTATATTCACACACATGCATATATCCTGTGCTCGTCCTGCCATATGCATACATATGTACAGGTGCTGAGGTAAGTGAAGAAAATTGTTAAATCTGCATTCGCGCCTTCGTTTTTTTTTTCTTGGAAAATGCTTTTCATCCACGCTACAGACGGTACTTAAATATTTTGCAAATCGAATATAAAAATGCAAGGAAACACTTCGCATAATTTTCAGGACACACTCTCCAGTGCCACTTATGTGTGTAAAACGGAGTTCAATATCGGTATCTCGAAAATTGTAGGACTGTAATCTCAACAAACCCATGTAACTTATGTAAGGCATTAGGCATTACAAGGAATTCTCGATTTGACTTGTACCCTTCCATTGTAGTTCAGTATCTGCAAGAATTTTTTTCCTGATTGATGTTGATGGAATATAACTTGAAATGCTTACTCGATATCCGATATAATTCTCTATTTGAGATTAAAAACTTTTTCCAATATATGCTATCCATTTCAGCTTAAGTTGCGATATATTTAAAAAAAAAAACAATTTTTTCTTCTGACGATTTTATATCCAAAAAATGCATATCTGGCAGTAATGATGAAACACATGTTTTTCGTGATAAAAATTTAAACTGATAAGAAGTAAAAGTGATAATTTTATAAAAAGTAAAATTTTGACCGCAAAAATTTTAATAGGCCATTTTGCTGGCAAAGCATTGGTAGCCTGAACGACTGAATTCAATATTTTAATCGCAGCTACAATTTATTTTGGCGTATTACGCTAACATATATGTAAGTAGTATTCCGAAACATGAGCTCCAATAGAAATGTGCTCCTAGGACTCCAGCAGTGGAGAAAATGGGCTTAGGAGGACACACCCACTACGAGATTGAGTACTGTGTAACCGATTTTTTATTCAAAAACTCTTCTGAATAAACCAAAATCAGTCTGAACATAAATATTGACGGCCTCCCTTTTGGCGAAGACCTTCAATTCATAGACTTGGTTTAGGTTGTGGCCACAGTCAGTCCTTATACTCACATATCGTTGCTCTCGGGTAGAAAGGCCCTAACTCATATTTTTGAAATTTCACAGGAGATGAAAAAGCTCTGAAACCTCAAATAAAGAAGATTTTTGAATGCGATTCCAAAATTTTTAGTGGGTCAGTTAGGAGTGGATATGACGTAAAGTTAAATGGCGAGAAATTCCCCAAATGTCATTGCCATCAATGATTTTTAAGCACTTGAACATGTGGACCAAAAATTGGCATATTCGACAAATATTAAAAATGGCAGCACTGATACCAGGTTTCGAATACCATAATTTTAATACCTGTAACTATCTATATTGTGCCGTGAACATTTTTGAAATCGGCTCAACCGTCACAGAATTATGGACATAAATGTAAACATTCTTTTCCTGATATACTCGTCTTCCTGGGGGGAAAGGGAAAAGATTTTGCATCCGTTTTGTTAGCTAAGACCTTTACCTAACTAACGATACCAATATCGATAAAATAAAGCGGCGGATCATCAATTTATCGACAAGAAAGCCAATTTCGAGAAAAAAATTAGTTAGGGCCTTTCTACCCGAGAGCGACGATGTATCTATATCTCGAAAAGTTTGTGAACGAGCTGTCAGATATAACCAATTTTTTATGCTTAGCTTTGACATTATAGTTCTACTAAATGCCAATTATGAATGTGTAAAAAAACTTTTGTCGAGATTTGTTAGAAACGCCTCTTTTTATGACGCTTCGCCTTAACATGTTATTTCCATTGTCTCACCCATTAAGCGTAGTTTATGGTAGACAGGCAGTTTGAACATTAAAAAAAAAATCAATCCACGGCGTAGACCCATAACCGTTTAATAGAAGAAATTTTAATTATTTCTGACCTTCATCTGAGAAACTGAAGAACAGAGCATTAGAAAATAGTCATGTGAAATCAGTAATAACACTTTTATTTTATTGATCCACTAAAAAGCTAATAGCATTTACAGTGTTCGAAAAGAAATACTTACTTCTCAAAACAGTAGCACTTTTGAGGAGGTTATGAACTTAAGCGACTTTTTTGCTTTGCCAATTAAATCAACCAATTTTAATATTAAATTTTGCAAGAATTAAGATTTCTAGCTCAGGCAATCAGTTGCTATAGTTTATTAAATGTTTGAGAATTGCATGGTGCAAGATAATGGCAGACGATGCTGTTCGACAATTGTGCTGCCAGGGCGCAAGAAACAAGCAACGTTACAGACCTTAATTAAACGGCAGCAATAAAACGTAATCACGAATATCTTTGCCATTGGTTTCATTAAAGTTTATCTGCTTTAATATTTCATTTTAGAGGCATATAGTACAAACAAAAACTTCCGGAATGAAGATATCGAAATCGAAATAAAAATCATTTAATTTTTCCAAAATGCTAAGAAACGCTCATATACGAACAACCCGAGTAGATATTTTCGACCGAACTGCAAACGGTTGGCCCTATTAGAGATCTGGTACGGACTCGCTCAATCGGATCAGGACCGGATAGGTTTGGAAACACATGAAGCCATGCAAACCTTACATGACACTGATCATTGTACCTGATGCGGCATTGATCAGTGTACCAGATGCAGCACTGTTTAGTTTACTTATAAAGGGTGTTTTTTTTAGAGGTATAGAGCTTCGAATTGAAATGAAACACAAGAAAATCGTTTTAATGTCCATCAATTTGGCTTTATTGGAAGGATAATTTTATGCCATTAATGTTTAAATATGATTTCGGGCATGTGGCTGCCGCGGCTGGCTCGAATAAAGCCAATTCTACAGGTCCAATTTTGAACCACTTTTTCGAGCATAAGGGGCCGTATGTCGGCAATAACGCCACGAATGTTGGCTTCCATGTCCCCTAACGTTTCTGGTTTGTTGGCGTAGACGAGCGACTTCACATATCCCCAAAGAAAATAATCCAATGGTGTCAAATCACACGATCTTGGTGGCCAATTGACAGGTCCATTCCGCGAAATTATGCGCACATCGAATGTTTCCTTCAATAAATCGATTGTGACGTGCGCTGTGTGGATTGTAGCGCCGTCTTGTTGGAACCACAACTCATCCACATTCATGCCATCCAATTCGGGAACAAAATAGTCGGTTATCATGGCTCTATACCGGTCTCCATTAACGGTAACTGACTCTCCAGCATTATTTCGGAAGAATTATGGCCCAATGACTCCACCAGCCCATAGAGCACACCAAACAGTCAGTTTTTGTGGATGTAATGGCGTCTCAAGGGTCTCATGTGGATTCTCTTCACTCCAAATGCGGCAATTTTGCTTGTTGACGTAGCCGTTCAACCAAAAATGAGCCTCATCACTGAACAAAATTTTGCGATGAAAATCAGCATCGAGATCAATCTCATTTTCGGCCCATACACAAAAATCACGACGCATTGCATGGTCTCGCGGCTTTAATTCTTGCACAAGCTGGATCTTGTAAGGTCGCAAGCCAAGATCTTTGCGCAAAATCTTACATAAAGTTGATGGACAAAGCTCCAATTGCTGTGCACGGTGGCGAATCGATTCATTCGGGTCCTCTTCAACATTTTGCTCTACAGCGGCAATTGTTTCTTCGGTGCGCACTGTTCGACGTCTCTGCGGATGCGTATTATCACATAGAGTAAACGTACTGCGAAAACGATCCATGGTTAACCGAATTAATTGCTCTGATGGACGATTATGTCGACCATAAAATGGACGGAGCTTGCGGTAAACTTCGCGAACTGAACCATTATTTTCGAAATAAATTTGCACGATTTGCAAGCGTTGTTCTTTTGTCAACCTGTTTATGATGAAATGGCAAACCAAACTGAACATAAATAACATTAGAGTTGCCAGAGTTGACCATAAAATGCCAGTTTTATCTCTATTCGAAAAACAAACCTCTAAAAAAAACACCCTTTACGTAGGGGAAGGTGGGGACCCTTCGTACGGTTTCCACATTTTATTTTTTTTTTTTTTTTCATGAATCAATTATTTATAGTTTAACTATCTGAGATTCACATAAAAAAATGACAGATGATTTCATCTGATGTTTCAACCATAATTATGATTTAAACTAAATCTGGAATATGTACGAATCTGCCCCAACAACAGGGCACCTATTTATAGTGTAGGGGGTACCTTCGTACGCTGTGGGGTAGTTCAGGAAGAATCATTTCCACATCAGTTATATAAACAGTATCAATATCTTCAACATTAGGGAAAAAAAATTTCCACGAAAAGCCTGGCTTCTTTCTTAGATAAGATACTTTAAATCCAGTCTGTGACCGTCGTCTTTTCCTATATAGTAAATAATACTTTTGTCCTAGGGAACCTCAATAAAAAGAAATAGGTATTAAAATATATAAACGTACATCCACGATAGCGAAATACAGGGCAAAGTTAATGCAAACATTAGCAATTAGCACACTAACACACTAAATCATACCTACCTACCAGCGTTCAAAGCTGCCCCATCTAGTTCTGTCCGAAAATACCGAAAATGATATTAATAGGAAAACGTCATAAATTAAGTATTGAAAACGTATCTCAAGTATATTTTGCTACTTACTGATAGAATACTCTACACGAAAACTTATTTTATCTACGGAACAAACATTGATCAAAAAATTACTTACCGAGCGCGAAAACACGTTCGTGCCTGTCACTTCACTCTCACCGGTATGAATGGCGCGATACTACGTTGACGTAAAGTTGGTACATCGACTCCTGTATACACACACAAACAAGACCTTATGTAGTTTCGTTCAAGTTTTATTTCGACTGTATGAATGTGTCCCGCGTACGAAGGGTAACGATCATCCCCTACAAAATTAGATAAAATTAAAATTAAGAGCCAAAGAAAAATATGTATTTTATAATAAATGTTCATGTCCCCTATTTGTGCACAACTAATTAACATATGTACGAGTACATTTGCCATAAGTGTTCTGAGTCAAAAATATTAAAATACTACTATTTGACTGTAGCTTTACCAAAACAAATCTGGCCAAGGTTATCAGGGGCTAATAAGTCTTAGCAGGGTATACCTCTTCAAGCCGAAAATATACACACCATCATCTGATCTGTATAGCCTACATCGTTTTTGATTTGGCTAAGCCGATCAGGGATGCATAGTTTTAACAGGGTTTCCATTAAAGGGCATAAATCAGGCTAGCCAGCTTCGGTTCTTCCCAGAATCGTTCAGTTATGTTAACGTTTTGGCGAAACTGATAAGGGTTGAATGAAATATCATGTAGCTTTCCCTAATAAGGCTGCAATATCGCTTATGTCTTTCGTAACTTAGCCGGAATTCTTTTACAGGTTTCCACCTTTTAGATACTGATAAGTTTCTAACATGGCTGCCATAAATATGGTCCGCCCTGATTCGAAGTTGAGTGTAATAGAGCTTGCTTGAGAGCAACTCCTTCTTGGGAAAGAAGCGGAAAAATTGAGAGTACAAATTAATTGAAATAGACTAATTTTTACATTCATTTTTCTAAAAAAACTATTGTAAAGTCAAATTTTGAAATTAAATGAATTTGGTGCTTTATTTTAAACCTGCGTCATTCTCTGTCATGTGTAAAACCTCACACCTCACCACCACCGGGCTTAAAATTTTTACTGAGACAATTTCAATAACGGCTCAAGATAGCATCCAGAACGGAAAAGATCACATAAATTTTTTGTAAGATATTGAAAATAAAAGTAAAACAATATGAATGATTTAGAACAGTGGTCGCCAAAGTTTTTCAACGAAGGGCGAAATAGAGTTTTAAAAAATATGAACTGGGCTAAAAATAAATAGCACTAATAGAAGAAAAAAAGTTTTCGTATGCAAGATTTTGCAAATAAATTTATAACACTAATAATAAATATTTTTTTATTTTTATTGAAAAAGTAATAAAAAAAGGCATTAATGAGAATTATGAAACTGGGATTTAGTTGGATTTACAATATTATTAATGTTTATATTTTCTTGAGAAACTGATATCCTCAGAATTTCCGCCAAATGAGAATCAGTCAATCTCTCACGAAATTGATTTTTAATATATTTCATACGAGAAAATGTTTGTTCGCAAATATAAGTGCTTCCAAAAATTGATATGGAAGGAAGTATAAAAATTTTTAATATTAGAAAATTTAATAATAATATTAGAAAAAATTAAATTTGGATTTAGTAATGCATTAACATTTTTTTTAAATTATTTGTAATACTTTTGCATTTTAACTCGGGGCCGGATGGACTGCTATAACGGGCCGGATTTGGCCCGCGGGCCGTACTTTGGCGACCTCTGATTTAGAACATATCTGGAATTAAAAAATTTTTAGTATTTGCTTTAGTGATGTAAACAGTTTTGGTCAAAATTTCGCCTTTTTTCACTTATTCTTCTAAACTATCGATTTTCAATCATAACTTTACTAAATAAAAAGTTTTTCAAGTTGCTCAAAATATTCAGAAAAGTATTTATTAGTATTGTGATATTTATTAACGTTCTCATAATTATTTTTCGTCTATGAGTAATTTTCATAAAAAATTTGATAAGAGTAGACAGTTGATCAAAAACTATATAAGTTTTTTTTTTTGTATTTGATTGTGACACCGCAGAAAACGAATGGCGGATTTTTCTACGTTTTAATAAAAATGTCACTTCCCCATTTAAATTAAATTGGAAACAAAGAGGTCACATGATTGATGTAAAGAGCTGAAATATTGGGATAATTTTTTGCAAGTTCAATGCTTAAACATAGGCTATTGAGACCGAACAAATAACTTCAATTGGACGATATTTTTGTATAAGGGCCACCCTAAATATGCACCCTAAATTAAATCTTTATAGCCTATATTATTTTCGGGGCGAAGACAAATTGAAAAAATCAAAGATCATTAATTAAAAAATATTTTTGTATTAGAGCCACCATAAATATTAACCCTATGTCATTCTCAAGGCGGAGAAAAATCCAAAAAAATAGAGATCATTAAAATCGGTCCAGCCGTTCTTGAGTCATACAGAGTGTAACTAACCCGACTTTCTTCTATATATATATATATATATACATAGATAAATACACCAATATCATAAAAACTAAAACTAATTTAGTACTTTCATGAATATATTTGTAAACTGTGTACCTGAAATTATAGAAATCCGCAGAGACATCCAGGGCAACAAAACCACTGTTAACTAGTGTTTAAGATATTATGATGAGAGCTATGCGAGTTCTATGGAACTTTGACGTATGGTATCATTTTCTTAAAAATCGCAGAACAACACCATTATTAAAAACTGTCATAACATTTTTTTTGGAAATTTTTAAACTATTAATTACAAATATAATTTTTCCATTTTACTGAAAATTTAATCTTTTTAACATGCTGAAGATTCATTCAGCAAATTTGCTCAAGAGCAATAAAGCTTTGGTTTATAAAGTTACCAGCAGTCTAATTTTGCAATAACTTTGGTAAACAAGAAACTAATGCAAGAAGCGTTTCGAAAACTTATTTTGGTCACATTGAACGGTTTTCTCAACATTTCGTTAAAAATCAGGGTGGATATTTCATTTGCTAATTACGCGTAATTTGACCAATTTTATTCTATCGTTATGTGACGCGCATTAGGAATAACTCACGCAAATCACATTATGGTAACTCTTAGCAACTTCTTTAGCTTTTCAAGAATTTGGAACAGACCTTTACAATTCAAGTAAGAATATCGCAATGGGGTATGGTATGCCTTTCGAGATCATGCTTTCGTCTAAAGAAATTTTCTAATCAAGACGTTTGCTTAAATTAACTTATAAATAACCCTCAATCACTTAAAGTTATTTTCTAACATAGAAGCTACCACGTCGATTTGTTGAAGTTCAGTTCCTCAATTAGTTGATGAATAAATCTTTCGGAGTTAAGAAGCTATTGGCTGTTGTTTCACATCTGTACAAAGCTAAGATTTGGGATTCGGTAAGCGATTGCCAATTTATGTAAGTCTACAATCTTAGAGTATCAATATCAGTTTCGGCAATATACAGAAGTCACACGGTGCTAAATCCGGCCAACATGGTGGTTGATCACGCACGCAAGTATGATATGGCCTTGCGAGCCGGTGCTTTGTCATCCAACGTAGACACCATCAAAACAGCGGAATCGCGGAATGTGAAGGAAGTACCGGTTGATGACATATGAAACTCAATTCACAATTTTTAAATCGGTTTCAACAGTGTGTATGTAGATGTAATCATTTGAAAAACATTGAATTGTTTGAGTTTTATGAGGAAAATCTGGGTTGAAAATTATCGCACTGTGTATAAGCAAGCATACTCGTACACATATGTATGTATTTGTGTATTGCTGTAAGTTTGCTTTGAGTTTGTCTGAATATGAAGTACCCCAGCAGGCAATTGAGCAAGGCCTGCTAGCACTGCTTCGATTGTAAGAGGCCTTCTCAAAACTAAATTTTCATGTAAATAACAAAAAATTTTTTTTTTTTTTGCTATGATTTTTGTTTTTATTTACAATCTGTCAATATTGACAATAAGTAAATTTTATAAGTAGTGAAATTTTAATTAGCAGAATAGTTACACTCCATTGAGTGTATACTCATGAAATGCTATTATGCCTTACCACGGCAGGCGTGCTATTATGCCTTCCCACAGCAGTACTGCTATAAGGCCTTCCCATAGCAGCAGTGCTATAAGGCCTCATAATAGAAAGCAAAAAAGAAGGACTTTATGTATTTTTTTATTTCATGTATTGCAATGTTTTATGATTCGACATTACTTTTTTGTCATTGCATTGTACTTCTACGACATCAAAAGTACATAAATGGTTAGAAGTAAGGAACGGTGTGCATGTTGCTAGGTTGGTCTTCTGTTTCCTGTTATGTTAAAGTGGTAGAGTGTTGTGTATTCAATTTCAAATTATAAATTAAGAAAACGTCACAAAAAATAAACATTAAAAATATCAACGCAAGGGAGGTTGACGTAGATGAAAAAAACATTTAACTAAGAGTCTCACGACGTATTAAGATTTAATTTTTTCAAAGTACTTCTATGACCCCTTCTACGGTAAGCGCTCTTAGAAGGGCTCTTGACGCAAGCGATATAGGAAGACCTGCTTGAAGAGTATTTCTATCAGGCCTGCTAAAGAAGGCCTGTTTTATCGGCACGTTTCATATAAAAAAGAAAGTAAGTTTGAAAGGAGGTGGCAAGGCCTTAATCTTATCAAGGAAGACCTGCTAGAAGGTCTGCAAGCTCCTGCCCTTGCCTACTGGGACGTTATGATTGTAGAAATTTGCAAATGTAATGAGTTGTTGGTGATGGTGTCGGTATCACTGCAGTAAGATGGATTTATTTTCGAGTGTTTAGTTTTAAATGTGGACTCTAAATGATTCTGATGTGGAATATAAGAACACCACAAGTGTTTTCGGAAACATACATTGGATTGCATTTTATTTTCAAATTTTACATATAAAATCATTTTTCATGAGCTCGAAAGTGACAAAGTAACAAGTGTTACATTGCGCACGCATGATCAAAAAGCTTAGTTAAAAAAAAAGATTCTGTCGAATTGATATTAATATAACCTTGTGGTATGAACCTCCTCAAATGCTGAGCATATTTGTAACATTTACATCTATGCCAATTTTCT
The DNA here is from genome assembly GCA_963680825.1 of Meiosimyza decipiens. Lineage (NCBI taxonomy): Eukaryota > Metazoa > Arthropoda > Insecta > Diptera > Lauxaniidae > Meiosimyza > Meiosimyza decipiens. Next base: position 52,981,508 of record OY804259.1, on the reverse strand, counting down.
AGAGCCACTAGTGTTTGTGAAAATGTAAGTGATACATTCACAAATTAATCATTATGATAACAACTATAGACTCAAAAACAAAAATAATGTCATAAAATTTTGTAATTTGAGTTGTATATTTGCAACAGTAGCACTCAAGCAATTAAGTGTGCCATATTAAAATAAAGGGGACGTTAAAGATTTTAGCTAGAAAACATAAAATAAAAAAGATCATAAATGTGTTTTTCCTTTTTAAATATTTTATGTGCTTACATACATATACATAAATGTGTTAAAAAATATTTTAAATGAAATCGTGGAAAATTCACGAAGCAGAAACTAAATGACAAATATTATCCATAGATTATGACGCTATTAGCATTAAGAGGATTTTCAAATGTTTGTTCTTCTTGCTGGCGCTGATTACATGATAAATCCAAGCCAAGCCTTTTGCGGACATGAATTGCATACATACTATATAGAGCTGTGTGCATGCGTATGTCTATTTTATATACAAAAAATACAAGTAAAAAAAAAATTCGCATTAAAATCCTAGCTCAAATAACTCTTAACCCTGCTGTTTGGTTTTGACCGTTGTGGTCCAGTTTTTTGATATGTTCTTTATAACTTTTGAACAATACAACATATCGACTAGGTTTTTCATAAAATAGGTATTTAATCAAAAAATCAAGCATCAAACATAAAATGGAAGGGAGAAAATTTAAAAGTTTCAAACCTTACATTAAGGGACCATATTGATCCTTAGTATGTTTTTCATCGATTAGAAAAATACAAAAAATTTTTTGGTAGTTTGTTGAAAACTGAGAATAGCACTCTAAATTATGTTTAAAAATTAAAAGCCTTATGATGAATTGTAATAAAATAAAGTCTCAGATTTCACTCCATTAACATCGACTTCTGCTGTCTTGTGCATCGATCTTATCAAAACAGTGTCTTTATTTTATTGGTCGATGTGAAGCTAAAGTTGTGATTTCATTGAAAGAAGTTGTTGGATTTTTCGAGAATAAGGGACCTTATTAGAAAATTAGCAACATCGGCGGGTCAAATATTTTACTTTTTTCCCACACATGTCAGTTTCCTTCAGAGAATTTATTTTTGTCAAATCTAAAGTTTATAAAAATTATCTTATGATATTTTTTCTCTTCGAACCTTTGTCTAGTCCAATACAACGCTCCTTAAGTTTTTTTCAAGCTGTTTAGTTTTTGGCTTTTTGAGGTACGGTTGTATTTTCCAGGAGTTGACAGACCACCAAAATTTTAAACCATATTTGGCAAATTTCGAAGGCATATATTGCCTGAATGAGAACTGCTCTCTGAAAACTGCCGGTTGTTCAGTAATTTTCGTGGCAGTTGTAAAAAATTGGAAGGAGAACTTCCCAATGGATTCACAAATCAGGAATAGAAGCAAACCTGATCGGAAAATATGAGATCGACAATTGCATCAAACAAAACATGTACGTTTTAAGACAGTTTATCTTGGCATTTGGATTCATCAAATCGAGTTTGTCCTGGTTGTGTTGAGATAAAACTCTCACCAGCAGTACCAATGCGACATGAGATCTCATGAAGTTGTACTCCATTCCATTTTGAATTTCGCAGTATACAATCGATCAACAGAGCTGCTGCCACATCATTTTCAATTCTGTCTTAGAACCACTTTTTCATGCTCAATATGAGAAATTGAAATATCCAAATAACTTTCATTTAGCAAGAGCATTGGTGTCCAAATTACGGTGATTATGCATGAAAACACAAACTGATCACAACACAAACTCAACACTAGGAGTACTGCAAACAGCTGATTTGATGTTATGAAATAGATTTGAGTTTTACAACAATTTTATTATTGGTTTTATCACTCTAGACCGAAGTGCCTATATGGAGCTTCCAAACCACAACTATATTGTAGGCTTTTAAATTAAATTTTTATGACATGTGGTTAGAGACATTCTCCAGCATTTAGTGAATGATCTGATGAGCATACAGATAAGTTTTTTTTTTATAAATATCGTACCAGCGAAATATTAAAGCAAAATAGATATATAAGATAAGTTTAATTGATTTTTCTAAGAAAAATGGTCCGCTAAGCTATGATTTGTTAATGGTTCTTAACCTAACAGCAGGGTTAAGACTATTTCAAACATTTGCTTAATATTCTCACATATTTGCCCCAAAATAAAATAGCTTGACCTACATTGTCGGCGATGTAATAATAGTCGACTATGTCTACAAAGACTTAAAATAGAATGACCAGAGGTGTTGATGCTAGAGAAGTTAGAGCGCAATGGTACCGGGAATTTAAGGTTTCTGTTTAGAAAAATTGAGCTGATCAGGCGCCGACTGCGCGCTTTAGCACGCATAGAAGCGGGCGCGGCAAGTATATTCATGTATATATATATTCTTGATGAGCATCAAAACCAGGTTTGATTTAGCCATGTCCATGTAAAATTTCTTTCAAATACTAGGAATAACTCTAACAAGCTCTGATCAAATTGGTTAGTAGTGCGCACTGTTTTACGCAAACAGTATGTAGCTAAGGTAATGCACAAAAGATGTTGCGAAGCATAGTCTTCTAAAAGCTTCACTAAGATCAATATTTAAGGTAATAATCCCAAGTTTCAGACAATTACAAAAATTCAATGTCTGGCACAAGACAAAAATTTTGCGCATTTTAAGAATATACTGAAGGAGTTTTTTATGATAATGCACCCAAATATAACTCATGTGGTAGAAATCGTCTGACAAGCAACAAAAAAGAAGTGGAGAGATTTTAACAAGAAAGCTGTATTTAAACAAAAATGGTGTAAGGAAACAAAATGTGGTTACAGAAAATAATTTATTTTTGTATATTAAACTATTCCAGGCGCACCTTATTCAGTGGATTAAACCAATGCAGGCAACATACACCGACAGAGAGATAAATCTTTAACACATAAGAATCACAGCAAGTATATAAGTACAATGTATATTATACATAGATAGATATGTGCGTGCCACATCCGTCAGTGGCAGATGGAAGTGTAACTGTGAGCTTCAAGTTGGTGGCGCAAGAAACAGCGCTGTCTGCTATGCAACTTAATCATATGGCTCAAGTCTTTTAAAGTGCATGATCACGCTGTTTAATGAGTATCCTGCACTGGTTGGTGCAAACTCGTGAAGTATTCAAGCGAAAATTCGCCAATCAAGCGCGAAAAGGCATAAACCGAGAGATAGATAGCTAGTTGTCCAGTAATGAGTAAGCGTAATCAACAACCTTACCACCTGCCAATCAAGCTGTATGGACTATGCAGAGTTCTGCGCGCATGGGCGAAGAGAGCTTACTTTAGAACATCACTAAGGTTTAGGTCAAAAGATTGACTACTGCGTGTAGGTGTTAGGGAAGTTATATCTGCTCGTGAGCCTGGACACAATGGAAAAAGATCAAAATCGTTGGATGCAATGAATGTGCAACTCCAATGCGAACTAACGACAGGAAAATTATGATTTCGGAAGCACCAGACAGTTCATGCTAAACAAGATGAAGCCTAGCTTTGATTCCGCTAACTTGGACTATGATCTTCCGGTAATTTCATAAGAATTAAATTTAGAGCGAGAAATTTTGGGAGAAGAGGCTGTTTTATTTGTTAAACGGATGTTTCCCAACTAAACAGCCAAAGGATTAAGGTATTTAATTTAAGCTTCTGAAGTTAGAATTTGTGGCTGAGTTGTTCTAAGCTGAGTTTATAGTTATGCAAGAAGTAGCATCCTAGCTAAGTACAAATGTTGTGTCTAACAGGTAGGAAAAAGTTTACTTAGATGGTCAGGCTCTCTGGTGGCCCTGAAAATCCAAACGCTTTTAATGAAATGGCTGATTATTCCAACATGTACCGCATATGGGTGCCTTAACACAGAGATATTAATGGTAAGCACTCGCTAGGTTCCAAGTTACTTCACAAACTGAATCGTACAAGATGCTGCTGAGTACCGATGTGATAGCAAAAGCTAATATAAGATTAGTGGAAAGGTCATAAAAGCAAGCCAAATCGTGCCGGAATGAGATGCTAAGCACTCTCTAGCATCAGATCTAAAGTATCGTCAGTTATTGTTGTGATATCTGTCCACTTACTCATCTGTAGCTAGGTGTAAAGACTTGAAGCTCGCTATTTCAACTTCTGTGGAAGTTGTTACGATGGTGAATATGAGGTAAACCTTAAAATTTTGCTTTGCTTCTGCCCTTCGCTTACTACGATACGACACAAGAAACTTGGTGCGTGCTAATTGAATGACCAATGGCAGATTGTAAGATTCATTACGAAATATGATCGGTCCTGTTAGAGGGCTTATCTAAGTATCGACTATTATCACAATGGGGTAGCATTTGTTATAAGTGAGTCAGTTCTTTATATGAATGCCACTCTTACTTAACCTAAACTTCAAGGGACATTGGTATTTAGATTAACGAATGATCTAAGGCCCTCCCACCTACAACACCAATAATACACCGTGTTGCAGCTTTCATTGAAGCAAAAAACAAATTCCCAAGAAGACGAAGTGGACTCCTTTTACTAAAAAAATATATTATATTGTTTTATGTTAAATAGGACGGCAATGAAGTCGCTGCGAACTATGAAAACAAATAGAAGAAATTATAGAGTTAAACCTCTTAAATTCATGATTTTATATAAAGTGTATCTAAAATTTAAAGGTTTAAAGATTTGTTTTTCTAAGTTGCCTTAAACTGCTAAACACTAATCCATATATGTATTTCACATATTGAAATTATATTCAAGAAAAAGTACGAAATATTTCAAACAAAAACTGAAACAAATCATTTGCCACAACTCAGCGCACTATAGAATTGCATCACTAGTCAAAGTCACACCCCCATCAACTCCTTCGTACATGACATATAAAAGCATTTTGTAATCCTTTGTTATCTTGATCTCTCTTTAATATTTTTTTTCTTATTCGCATATCTTATACATACACAAGCACAAACAAACACATATGTATGCATGTATTATATTAAATCATATTAAAATATTCAAAGGCCTTTTTACGCAGAGCATTTATAAACATTAGCACGAAAACATTATGAGCAACAACCCAAAAACACGTTAGAAACACGACCTCAACCACACCCTTTTTGACATCTTCAGACGAAAAACACAACCCAACAACACAAGCAGCAACAGCAGTCGCAAGCTTCTATTCTACGCAACATTGGCGGTGTTTTCCTTCCCAGGACTAGGGGCGTTCCAAGAATGACTTGACTCTATGCTGCCGACATAGCATTCACACCATTCCCCCGCAACGCAAACTTTCTTAAATTGAATGTAAAATTTTTGAATAATTTTCGGCAACTATGCGAAGAAAATAAGAAAATCGAGCGGAAAGTCATGAGAATCCTTAGAAACTGTTTAAAGGATGCTTAAAAATTTATTAGAAAAGGAAATAGTTTCGGATGCCCGAGCATCTTAGTAAGCAGAGTGTAGCTGGTAGTGGGATATGGGCACAAGGTTGAAGGTTAAAAACTGTTTAATTTTTTGTTTATATTAAGTTTTTGCTATATTACATAATGCTACATTTGCACGAGTACGCACACATTTTATTGTGTTGAGTAAATTTTAAAAACTTTTTATACATTTCACTTGTATTTTACGCCGCATGAAGTGTTGGAAGCTTATTAAATATTACATGATCTGTTTATTAGGAAAGAAGTCATACGCATACGCTGCCCGACACATATTAATATCCTCACATTTTAATTCGCATCCCTGAAATCATTTTATGTTCAAACTGTTTTAGACGCAAACCTACAAATACACCAACACTTGCCATTACGAGTGTATGTCCATTTCACTCAGAGTTTGTGTTTGTGTTGCGTTTATTCATATGTGGCTTCTAGCCATGGTCTGCTGTTCTCATTTCCAGAATAGTTTTTGGTCGAGTTCATTTTTTAATTTGATGCTCGCAGTAATGAGTTTTCATATACAAATGTACCCATCATCAATGAACTCTAAACAACCACACGGAATTTAGAAGTTAATTTGATGGCGCATTTAATGAGGTAATATCAAATTAAATAGCAACGATTTATGCAAGTAGCTTCAAAGTTTGGACATACACTCAACGATTCACAAGCTTGTGTTATTGACAAATAACACTGGTCAACAGTCAGAACAGTTTAGGTACACCGGTAACTTTTCCTCAGTTCTACCTAAGTAAATTAATTAAATTAACTCTAAATAAAATGTTATATTTTAGTGCAACAATATATAAATTGCTTAATCGGTACTGATCACCAGACATATTTAACAATGCTATCGTCAAAGGTGACTTGAAAATAATTTCTCAAATCGCTCAAGATTTTCGTTTGGCCAAAAAATAAGCTAAGATCATCAAAAATTTAGTGCCTTAAATGTTTTTTTTTCTGAATGAAAACGTTTTTATTTTCTGACAGTAACTTTGAATTCAATCAGCGTAGCTTTTGAAATAAAATTTTAACTTCCTAGTTCAAACCTGTAAATGGCGTTCCCAGAGTTTGTGTCCAACTTCCTTGAAATTTGACAAAAAAAAACCGACTTACTAAGTCATAGACAAAAGGACTGTTTTTGTTTTGCAGTTCCGTGGGGCTATATTATAGAATTGGGTTTAAAGAAAACTCTCCAAAAAGTTCAGCTTCCTTTATGGTTCAAACCTGTAATACACGTAAAAAGTTTGCTTTCTATTATAATTCACATGTAGTGTTTACTAAAACTTAGAAAAAATCTGCCATTTTCCTTGTTTCCATGTTAATTGTAATCTAAAACCAACTTTTCAAAATAGGAAGCTGAAATGTATCAAATAGGAAGTATGAAATGTGGCACCATCAATACAAATGAAATACCAAAAACGCTATATCTTGGCAGCTACAGCAGATTTTATCTACGGAATAGTATGTCTGTTCTTTTGTCAAATTTTAGCGAACTCGTACACAAACTTTGTCCGCACCGCTTATAAGTTTGAGCAAGGAAACTCAAATTTTGAGACTTTATTTTTCATCCCCGTGCTAAAACGTAGGAAAATAAATTGAAGCATTTACACAATTTTCAAAATAAAAACGTTAATGTACATAGTTGAAATTTGAAAAGAAGACAATTTCACGCCGACCTTGAAATTTTTGTACTTTTATTAAAAAAGTCATGTAAATAAAAGTTTCTAAAAACTTTATTGCTATAAAAGTAATAAAAAATTTCTTTTAAATTTTTTTTTTGAGCAAATGTTTTTTTAAAAATTTTATATATAAAAGTTTTTTCAAAAACTTTTCAAAAAAAACTTTTACACAAAAGTTTTTCTTAAAACTTTTAAATAAAACTCTTATCAATAAAAGTTTGTAAAAACTTTGAAAACCAACTTTTTAAAAAAATTGTAGTTACAACAGGTTTTAGAAACTTTAAAACCAAAACTTTTGTTGATAAACGTTTTTTCTAAAATCTTTATTTAAATTATATTTTTGAAAGTCACATATAAAAACTTTTTTTTGGCTTTTATTTTCAAAAGTCGAAAATAGAAGTTTTTTTTTGCTTCAAAACCCGAGGAAAGTCATAAAATATTGTCTTGGATCACTAAGCAAAATATTTCAAAGGGGAGCACAGAAGTTTGTTCATAATCAAATCCAAATACTTAACAAGTTCTGAAAAGAGAAAAATTATATAGTAAATCTGGGCATATCCACCCAAAGGTACACCATGACAAAAAAATTAAAAGTTCTTGAAGACATTTTGTTTTATCATTTTTGGATAGGGGAACTATCAAATTTAACTGAGTTAAACAAATTTAACATTTATTTATTCGAGATATTCGATTGCAAAGTTGCGCTAACAAATCTTTTCTTATTTGGATATTTCTACTGCACGTTTTGTTTTGATTTAAGACCTTAAGGAGAGACACAACACATTGACTTTTGCTCTGTTAAATATTTCTGAGGGTATAAAGATTCAAAAAAGAATGCATTACAAACTATGCTTGTTTTTGCTTTGCATGGTCGCATGTTTCGATGTGCCGTGCGACCTTAAAAAACAACATTTGTTATCAGTGCGTCGAAAGTACATACAGAAAGCTCATGAAATGTTGAGTATGAACAGAGATTTTTAATACAATTAAATTAAACAAAAAAAATTTTGCTGAAAAATTAAAAGATGATTGATTTTGGTACTAATGTAAAGTTGGTACCGTGCGACACCGTAAGTATGAAATTTAAAAATTTTAAAGTTATGTTTACATAAATGAAAATGAATAATTCGATATACTCACGGTGGGCTTTAACCAACTTTCAATAAAAGTGAGAGTTACTACAAAAAATTTAATTGGGGATTATATGGGATGTAATTTTTAGTCGATATATGATAAAACAATAGAAATCAAAAAGAAAAGAAGTGAAAAAGGTCTCAGTAATATATGATTACTTTGAAAATGCTGCCCCAAATCGAGGTTTTATTCATAATAACTCGATTATGCTTTATATTGTCAAAATTTGTATACCTTTTAAAATGAGATATCCCACAATAAAATTTTTTGACCAAGTTAAGAGATATTAGACAGCGATTTCGGGTGTTTTCTCAAAAATAGAAATATTTCCAAGCTTTGATCTAACAGTACTCAGGACTCCGACTACATAACTGAAATTTGTGCTGCGGGGCTATATTTCATGGTTCTTTGACGTGTCGAAAGTTGAGGAAAATCGAATGCTTCTAAATTTCATACGTACGTTGTACGTATTCATGCCTATGTAATATCATTAAAAAACAGTAAATATGGAATTAAAAACAAAAGCTGTTCGGATTTTTTTCATTTTAATGTAGTATATCGACTATAAATATCATCCCAAATAATTCTCTATTCAAGATTCTACAGTAACTCAACCGTGTAATTTCAAATTATTTGAATCTAAATGAGCAAGAGCAGAGCGGAGCGGAGAGTGTTGTTATTATGTGAAAATAAATACATTGAATATATCTGTTGACTTGAAAAGATTTTAACTAAGTTTATTTATGTATAATTTCGTAAAAAAGCAAAAGAAACAGCATAATGGAAAAAAATGTTCCGTGCGACCGTGATTAAAATTAAATTTAAAAAAATATTAATCATATTTGTGGAAAATTAAAACCATTTTTAAAAGACATTAATGCCTAATATTCTAACATAAGTCTGATGGAAATATTACCTCAGGATTCGCTGAAATCGGCGATGGAATTGTTGGCCACGAAAATTACTGCTGTTTTTGTTTCGTGCGAACGCGTTGGTTTTTTGCAATTATCTTGAAAACGAAAAATTGTACAAAATCAACCTTTGCACCAATTGTATAGCTAATTAAGAGCTATAAGCTTAGCCTATTATTAAAAGGAAAATACGTTTTATTTTGACTTTTTTTTACTTTAAATGTGTTCGACGGTCCTGTTCGACACCATGGAAATGCCCATAAGCACTTATTTTTTAAAAAAAATTTTATTGCACGAATCGATGAGAAAGGCCCAAACTGGATTTTGAAAGTAATAAGAAAAAAATTTTGCTACACTGAACCAAAATTGTTCTTGCCAGATAAGAAAAGCTACTTATATACTAGGAAAATTTCATAAAAACCTAGCCAAAGAAATATTTCTTATAATCTAAGAAAAAGTATTCATAAAGTTACATATCGATCATATTTTAAGAAAATATCATTATATTTCAAGAAATGTTCTTAAGGTATAAGAAACATTACATATAACTATTTTAAGAAACGTTTCTTAGAACATAAGAATCTTTTTAAGTACACAAGAAACGTTCCATAGAATTATTTTATGTGGTGTTTCTTAGCCTATAAGAATTGTTTCTTATAAAACATTGCCCATCATCCAATTAAAAAGAAAACGCACATTAAGGTTGAAGAAAAAACTGTTTATTATTCCATTTTATTCCAAATGTGATAGCTTACCATATTAACATATTCATTAGCTCTTTTTCATGAAACTTATGAATAGACAATGCTTTGCGATCGTAAGGAAGGATTTGCGAAAGAGTTAGCTTAATACCAGGTGCAGATGATGGGCTTCAACAATTCGAATTCGACAGCGCTGTTATCGAGATAGATGAATCTTGTCGTGGACGAACTACAAACTCAAATGGGCAATATATCGACTTCCTCCATTCCTCATAGTGATGCTCAAATACAACTCGGTCGCCTATCCAGCATGGATGTTTCAATATTTTTAAAGCGTTTACAGTAATTTTTCCTCTGAAAGTTAATATTTATGAGCACATCAAGACTTAAAATGTATTGCATCGAGGGGTTTACCTGTGGACAATGTATACGTATGATCCAAACGCGAACTTTACAGATTTGCAGTACCACTGTTCTCGTTTCTATTATTAAATATTCTATATATTTCTTTTTTATTATATTGTTAAGTATTTCATTATCACGAAAATACTCCTTAAGACGAACCATGTGCAACCAAAAACGTCTTCAAATTTGATTATACAGAAAGAGAATGACAACGGCTGTGTTCGCTAAGAAAGTTTTCTTATGATCCAAGAATCTTTTCTTATATGAAAAGAACATTTTGTTTGTCGGAAGGGCAGAGAAATATATATTTCTCAGGATATAAGAAAAATTTTTTAGGTTATAAGCAAATGTTTTTAAGTGTATGCTGAAATATAAACATTTCTTGAATTTTAAGAAAGAAAACCCAGATCATAAGCAACTTTTTCTTATGTTTACTCAATAACTTTATGAATCGAATACTTAAACTTATTAGAAACAATTCTTATGATAAATCTAATTTTATGAAACGTTTCTTCATTCATATGAACTTTTATTTATTGTCTAAGTAAAAATACATAAATAATTTGAAGAAACTGTTTCTTAAAAATGTATGTACATATTTGGTTCAGTGTAATTACAGGGAAAGGAATTGATGGGAAAATATATAAACTGAACTTTGGGAGTCACAGGGGAAATTCCCAACCCTCCTTGGGAGATGTTTTGGACCTATTTATTATACGAATCGATGGGAAAAGGTCAAATATAGATTTTGGAAACTACAAGGGAGATCCCCGGCTCCTCTTAAGGGGTGTTTTGTAAACATTTTTCGAAAAAATATTTTATTGCACGAATCAATGGGGAAAGGTCGAAAATGAATTTTGCAAGTGACAGGTTACGTACACAAAATATCTTTGGAAAATATCATACAACTCATAAAATTGAACTTTAACAACGTTGTATATATTACGGCGTGTAGGACGGTCGACGACGCCCCTTTCGACCGTTTTCCATCGTTTCGTGCAGAAAAACTTTTTATTCAAAACTATGGGTAAAAAATAGAGAAGGACGCGTGTCGATTTTTTCAAACACGACACGACACGAACACGAATTATAAATTTCAAACACGAACGCAACACGCACGGTTAAAAATTTTCCCAACACGACACGACACGCACGACTCTATCAACTGTATGATCAAAAACACGTGCTAATTTTTACTTATATACATATTTTTATCCACATACATATTTTTGTTAAGGAAAGTTTGTTTGTCCAGATTTTCGCTCCGTAATTTTGAGCGTGCTTTTCGATTTTTTTTCCTTTTAAGGACAAAATACACTACGCAAACATTTTGTCAAACTGTTGTTTTTGTCTTGGCGTTGACAAACTGTTTCTGTTTGACAAAACGTTTATTGTATTGGTCAGTGGCATCCCCTGTCACTTTAAAAATCGATTTTCACCTTATCCCATCGATTTGTGCGGTAAATTTTTATCAAAAAATGCCACCACAATACCCCTTTGGGAGGGTCGGGGACTTAGCCTGTCCCTTTCAAACCTTTCTCATCAAGTCGTGCAATAATTTTTTTTAAAAATATAAGTACATTATTATAGTATATTTTATTAAGTATTTTCTATTTGATTTTACTATGAACAATACTCAGTGTTCTCCTTCGAAATTTTTTACTCAGTGATCCAAGATAATATTTTATGATTTTCCTCGGTTTTTCAAACAAAAAAAAAACTTTTACCCTCGACTATTGAAAATAAAAGTCAAAAAAAACTTTTTACATGTGACTAAAGCTAAAAAAACTTTTATTAATAAATTATTATTATTAATAAAATTTTTTTATCCATTTATAAATAAATTATTGTTATTAAAAAATTTTGTTTTTGACTTTTTGATATATAGTATATAAGTTAAAAAAAGCTTTTATTTGCTAATAAAACTGTTTTAATTGACCTTTACTTACATTTCAAGAATATAAAAGTTAAAAGGTAACTTTTCCATAAAAAAAAAACATTTTAAGAGTTTATTTCAAGTTTGAATTTCATTTGGTTTTGAGCCGATCAATAGGTCTTAAATTGGTTAAGTGAGTAGAAAAGACATTTGCAGAGGCATTTAATTTAGTTACAATGAAATAAATCCAAATATTTCTATATAACAGGTTTTTCAGTCGCATTACTGAAACATCATCCACAGGCAAAATGTGTTATATTTAAATTGCATATAAAACTTCTTTTACAGCAAAAACAATCTTAATCTTTAACTTTTGACCAGGAATATTTGTTTAAGTTTGAATTTTAATTAACACACTTGACGTAAAGTTTCATAAAGTCGTAATATGAGAACCTTTGTGTAAGAAACCTTTTCAAGAGGAGAATATTTAGAAGAGTTAACCGCCGGGGAAGACGTTTGATAACAAAAACTTAAATACACTCGCATAAGCTTGGAAAATCACACAAACACACATTATCGGCTACATAGCACATCTACGCATGTAGTACATATGTACATCCCAGCAAAAACTTCGGCAGCATATGTGCGATAATGCAATCGAAGAGATTGTTTTCATCGATTACTTTCTAGGTTACATATCGCATTATTTTATCATGGTGTCGAATTTTCTTTCATTATGTTCGAAAGGTGTTTTATACTGCAAGTGCTGGTCAAGGTTGTTATGTAACCTTCTCCAAGTATTGCATTTTTTACAATTTAAAATATAAATTAGGTAAGTAAATGTTATAAGTATTTTCTCAAAAAAATTTTTAGTAATTAGAAAAATTATATACATATATATATATGGTCGATTATTATAATTTATCAATAAATATTTTTTACGTTGATTCATAACTGCTGTGCGTAAGAAATTGTTTTTCCATTGCCAATAACTATTTCTTTGTAAAAACTATTTTTTTACGTTGTTTTGAAAAATATTTTCAAAGAGTCTAGAACATTTTTTTGTACCAATCGGTGGAAAGAGGTTGAAAATAGATTTTGTTTATCACCAGAGGTGGTCTCGAGACCCAAAAATGCCCGATTTGGGTAAAATAGACTTTGCCCATCACCAGAGTGGTAGCAAGGACACCTGCTTACCAGCAATCTTATGTATAAGACCGCTAGAGGCGGTGCATAACAGCTGATAAAAACCAAAACAACATTAATCGGTGAAAAAAAAATTTTTCTAAAATAGACTCAAATCGGACATTTTTGGACTCGGGAACACTTCTGGTGATGGCCAAAGCCCATTTTGGACATCTTTTCATCGATTGGTAGAAAAAAAATTTTCGAAAATATAACAGAATGGGGCATAATTAGGAACCGATGACTGGTGATGTCATAAAACCTAGAGAGAGGTGGTTTTATGATTGGCGCGAAACGATTCACAAAAACTGAGAGACTCTTTGAACATATTTTTCAAAATAACGTAAGAAATATATTTTTTTACAAATTGACTGTAAGTTGAGCTCAGATGAACTCAATAATCATTTTGTAGATAGTAGCTATCATAATGGTAATCGACTCGGTGATGATGTAGAGTTACCACTGATTCAAAGTAATTTGGCTTATACCAGTTTTGAGTTCGCATCAGTTGGTGAAGTAGATGTAACTAAATGTGTAATGAAGATAGTTTCTAATGCAGTGGGAATTAATGGAATATCGATATAGTTTCTGACATTAATCTTACCGTACTTTTTACTATCCATGACATAAATAATTAACTACTAATTTACCTGCTCTCATTTTTCTGCATTGTGGAAAGTAGCTACTGCAGTCTCTATAGCTAAAACTAACAAGGCCTTTGTATCAAAGGACCTTAAACCGATTAGTTCTTACCCAACCTAGGAAAAATATATGAAAGGATTATGGTAGACCAAATTACAGTGTAATTAAACATCCATAAATTACACCTTTGCAGTCTGAGTTTCGTAATGGCCACAGTTGTTCAACTGCCGTCATGAAAGCTATTGATGATGTCAGAGTTGCCTATGATTAAAATCTTTTAACCTTACTTTGCCTTTTAGACTTTTCTAAAGCTTTTGACTCCGTCCATCGCACCTTGCTTTGTTAGAAATTGAAATATTACTTTAGATTCAGTGATAGTGCTGTCTTGTTGTTGGCAAATTATCTAGAGAGTAGCGGGTTAAAGTTGGCATTTCTTTCACTCTTCTTAAATCTGTAAACATATTAGTCCCACAATGGTCTATTTTGGGCCCTCTGCAATTTTCTATTTTCTTAAATGATATTTTTTTGTTTGTAAACATGCTTCAGTTCACGGCTATGCTGATTACATCCAACTTTACCTCTCAAGACCTATTGGACTCGTTGAGGACTTGTGCTTTTGGCTTATATAAACCAATTTCCTCCGCATCAAACCATTGAAGTCTAAAGTGCTGACAGTTGCAAGAAATGAGTTAAGCCTGATAGGGATTCCTCCTTTATTTATTGATTTCGCTCAGTTGGATTTTGTTATAGGGGCACGTAGTCTTGGCTTTATTTTGAATTCAAAACTAAAATGTACTGATCACATTAATAACTTAATTGGGGATATTTACATGACCTTGAGGTACTTAAGTACTTCAATGGTTTTTATTCCTTTAGAAAATAGGAGATGGTTTGTTATTCAATTGATTGTTCCTTTTGTTTCCTACTTCAATTTAATTTATATGAATCTGGACTCGCATTCACTTCATGAACTCATTGCTCTTAACAATGCTGCTAGATATACCTATTATGTTATGATTATTTTAACTCTGGTAGATTTTCCTTCATTAGCACTATAAGACTTTGGAATTCGTTGTCTATTAATATAAGACCCATAACTTTAGAAAGCAGTTTCAAACAGGCTCTTTTCAACAACATTTAAACTATTAATATTATCTAATTTGCTGTTCTACCGTCTATCATTTTCCTTATGACCTGATATCCTTTTTTGCTTTTTTTTTGTTTATTTTAATTTATATTATTTATTTTTTTAATACAAATATGTACTTAAAATCTGTTTTAATTTTATTTTTTGTGTCTCAATTGTATTATTTATATTTCCAGTATTGTTAGTGCATGTTTTCCACAGTTAATGCACTATTAAAGATGAAGTCTCCTTGTACAACCATTTTCAATTTTTTTTAATAAATTGTAAATTGTAAAATTGTAATAGCAAATTCTAATTAATTGTTATTGGTAATGAATAAAAATCTTTTTATGTATAATAGTTATAAATCAACATCAAAAAATATTTATGGAAATGGATATTGGGCTAAATTTGCTTAAATTACTCATTGCATTATGGGTAAATGTAAATAAAGTCAATTATTTGAAACACTTTCATAACACCCAAATTAAGTTAAAACATAACGCCCAAAAATTTTCCACATCGATTATTTTTGCAGAACTATTTAGACGTTGTGAAATTTGCAATAAAAGTTTGGGCATTATGACATTTTTGGGCGATATGCCACCATATATATATCACAACACCTTAATTAAGCAATGTCATTACGCCTTACTATAGTCATATTGCTCAAATTTGCAAGCAAATTTTTTAACACCCAAATCTTATTTGCCTATTCTCTTTGGCCCTATCTCCGAAAAACAAAATTTAATTGAAAATAAGATGAACAAAAACGTACAAAACAAAAGTTAGGGTCTATTTAATTTATATATCTTATCACTGAATTGGATTTAAGCCCTTTTAATGACATAGAAAGGTGAATTTTTTAGACCAATTCGTAGACACTATAAAAAAGCTTTTACAAAAAAGTTGGAGTTAGGATATTTCAAGTTATCAGGACAGTATTGCCCAAGTTGAATAACAACATTTTTCTACTGCGATAAGAGCTTCCTACTTTCTTTTCTAAATAAAATACATAAAATCAATGTATTGATGCAAATCTTTAGTTGGAATGATAGTTCAGTTCCTACAACTCAATGTTTAAAAATTATTTCGTTCAAATGTTGCCCACGACTAGTTCTTAAATGGTCCATTATGTGGGTCCAATATTCGAACACTCTTTCAAGCATATCGACCGGTATTCCTTGAAAAACAAGAGTTATATTGGTTTCCAAACCGTCAATAGTTTCGAGTTTGTTGTCATAAGCAAGTGATTTAACATATCCCCAAAGAAAGTAATCCAATGGCGTCAAATCACATGATCTTGGTGGCAAATTAACAGGACCATTTCATGAGATGATGTTTTCATCGAAGGTTTCCCTCAATAAAGTGATTGTTTCTCCAGCTGTAAGGCATGTTGCGCCCTCCTATTGAAACCAGAGGCCTGCTACACCAATATCCCGAATTTTTGGCAACAAAAATTCATTGATCATTGCTCTGTAGCGATCAACATTGACCGTAACACGGGCTCCATCCGCATTTTTGAAGAATTACGGTCCGATGATGCCTTCTGCTTATAAACCACACCAAACAGTACATTTATGGGGATACATTGGAAGCTCTTGGATTGTTTCTGGTTGTTCTGCGGCTCAAATCAAATCAAATCAGAAATGAGCTTCGTCGCTAAACACAATTTTTCGATAAAATAAGGGCACAATTTGGAGTTGTTGTATGGCCCATAAACCGAGATTAAAACGTAAACCAATATTAGCCGGCTTTAATTCTTGTAGGAGCTGTATTTTATAGGCCTTCAGACCAAAATCAGGCCTCAAAATACGCCACAATGATCCATAAGAGATGCCTAAAGCCTGAGATCGGCGACGAACCGATTGTTCACGGTTTTCACGAACACTCTCTGCAGAAATATTCTCAAAATTACTTGCTGTATGCACTCTGGTTGAATGATGAAGTGTAAACTTGGTTCGAAATTTGGTGATGGTGCGCTCAGTTGGCGCTCATAATGATGTGGAATAACTCTATAACATTCCCTAGCTGATGACTGATTTCGGCAGTAAGTTTCCAAAATTAATAAACGTTGTTCAGGAATAAGTCTATTTATAATTGAGTCATATGGAATACTGAACACAAACGTCATATGGAAAAGCCATTTGACATATTGGATCACTCTTTATATTTCCATATGGCAAGTGCAACTATGCCATTCCAGCTTTATGCATCAGTATATTTTTAAGTCAAATGGCAAAACTAAATTTTTAAATTATTATAGTGCAATGGGAAATATTAATTTTCCAACTAATGATTTTTGATATATTTTGTGCAAATAAAATATGTTCTAACGAAATTTTTTTTTCTCAAGTGGCTCTTCATTTCTTGGATATATTAAATTTAAACAAAATCACTTTCCACCCACACATCTATTTTTAAAAACAATCACAGCTTATTTCCACAACCAACAAAAATAAAAAAAAAAATTGCCGTTGTTATAACCATTAATATTAAAATTTTAATGTTTTTAAAGAAATAAAACTGAGTAAAAGTGTTTGCCACTCTGAGCCAAGTCAAAGTTGTTTCAAAACAAAATGTTATAATGCTGAAATTCTTAGTCATAACGGCCAAATTGGAAGTAATGTGGCCCAAACTGAAACTCGTAATGCCCAAATTTAACAGCAACAAATTTCTTCAAAAGAAACTCAGACATTATATCATTTTTCGATTTACTTTAGTTTGGGCATAGTATATCATATTTTGGGCGCCATGACCTATCCGAATTAGGGCGTTATTATACACCACCATATCATCATATGTTATTGGATTATTTGTCTCTATAACATTCACGCCTTGCGTTATAAAATGTATTACTAAATAATAGGTAACGAAATCACAGAGAAGTTTAGTTGGGATACTCAACGCAACAACATCGCATGGAATGCTTTTAAGTTTAATGCTTTCTCAAAAATTTACAAATATTCCACAAATTGACCATTGACTACTGCAACATCACTTTTTCTTCTTGCAAGTGGCCCGAAGCGAATTGACCCAAGCACCTAGTAGACATACACACTCTTAATATGCACACTAACATACATATGAAAGCGTAAGCACACACGCACGCATTTAATCTTTAAACGAATTTTAAAATATTCTACTCTAAAAATTTTTCACTTAAAAATTGAAGTGTCAAAGGGGGGAATGGAAAGAAGATGGCACTAAAAACCAAAAAAAAGTAGTTGCTTTAATAAGTAAGTAGTTTTAAAAAAAAAGTTAGTTTAAGTTTTGTGGCATTATTATACAAAGCTTCTGACTTGCAAGTGAAAATTTTGCAACTGAAAGCTTATCCTGGCTTTTGGCAGCTAAGAACTTAGTTCATGGTTTTAGTTCTCATATTGTTATTATTTTATTTTTCTGTTAAACCGTGCAACACATACCAAAAAATATGGAGAGATACTTTTCTCTATTGCCTACAAAATCAAGCTTGAATTGAGATACATCGTAATTTATATATCAGTATAACTGTATTCTTCTATTGAGTAAAACTTATTTCGGAATTATGCACACGTGGTTTGGTGCACACGGTGTTAATGCAACATAGACGCAATAGAGTCAATACAGAAGCAATTCTTGCTCAAGCGAGTTATGCCCAATACCACACAGCGCCGAAGCTAAATACTTAGGTATACACCTTGACAGACACCTTACTTTAAGGCTCACATTAAAAAGAAGAAATACAAATGAAATTGAAAGCATCCATTTGCTTTTGTACAAACATGCAAAACTCAGCCTTGAATATAAAGTTATTGTGTAAAAAGAAAATATGGGTATACGGAATCCAGATATGGACAACGGAAGCTTATCGGATATACAACTTTAGCAGAGGTCTCCATCAAAAATACTTCGAACTATTTCCGGTGCACCATCTTGTGTCAAGAATATATCATTCACCAAAACCTTGATGCACCTTTTTTTAAGCACATACAATTATACCATCAAAAAGTGCAGCGACATCAAGACTACCACGCCTATATTCATAAGCAAATTAGCGCATACTGGCAACTCCTTCAATAACTCAAGACAGAATTTGAAAAAACAACATTCTAAGCAATGGCTTAGCAAATCACAATGCTTTTTTATAACTTTTTTTTTTTAGATAAGTATACGCACTAGGCATTTTTGCATTTATAAGGCTCTTCAAGAGTTCTATAAGACCATTTTTTAAGGGCAGAACTCTTGAAAATATTCTCTTAAGATGTTTTAAAATACAGAATAACTTCTATTTAAGACCAAAAGCGCACCATCTATGGGACCCTTCAAGAGGTTTATGTAACGGTTAGTTGTGACGTTTTCACAACCTCAAGATGTTAATAAAACAACACACTTAGACCTGTTAACTTACCTATTTCCTTAATACCACTTTAATCGGAGATTTTATAAACTGCCATTATATCTCGAATTAAATTTGGTAACTTATCTCTGAATTTAATTGATATTACGAAATCTCAGTTTAACAAAAAAAGGCAACACATAAAGTCAATTGTGAATTGTTCATATAGACATTTGAAGTTGATTGAGAATAGCACATTTGACATATGTCAAAAATATTTCAGAACAGAGAGATGCAGACATGGAAGAAACGCCACCAAAGCCCCCAGCAGCTTGCAAAATACTTCCAATATCAGAAACTCCCGATGCCTGCAGCCGTTTATTCCGAAGTGATAAATCTGAGGCCCCTCTGACTGTGCGCATTGATATGCGAAAGTGTTGGTAGAACTTTTTTCACTTCATTTTGTTCAATTATTGGATATCGAAAAGTCTATTTGAGAGAAAATATTTTTTTATTGAACTATTTCAATAAAGCAAACGTCAAACGTAGTCGAGTTAATTTTGTTAATCGGAGAAATTTCTCATATTAACTTTAATCGACGATTTGCAGGTTAATAGCCGATTATTCGACATAAGTTATCGATGTTTGTGACTAAGCGGCGATTAAGACCAAATCGGAGTTTAATCTACGATTTAGTTGTAATAAGTTGACAGGCCTTAGAGCTCCATATATAATTTGAGCTCTTGAAAATATTTATACAAAAAATTTTTTTTTGAAAACAAATTTCAACGAAGTTTATTTTTTTCTAACAAGGACTTAATGAAGATTTGGTTTTTCTTACACAAAAATATCAAATAAAAATATAAAATGACTATTGAAATTGATCCAAATTTACGTGCAAGCAAAGATTTATAGTGAAATTTGGGGCTTTGGTTCGATAAATTTAGCGCCCTTCGGAAATATTGCCTTTAAGGAAAGTGTAATATTTGATTGCAAATGTTTTTCCAGGATATTCTTAAAATTCATGCAAAAATAACAAAATAACTTAAAGGAAAGACTTAGTGCAGAAAAAAATCATATTTTTGGCAAAAACAAAAGAAACTAATTTATATAATAAACGTTTTTTTTAAAATTCTTTGCCGATAAAACTTAAGTATTTTCTCAAGGGCTAAATTAAACTTCACAGTTTGAAATTGTCAAAATTGTTTATTTAAAATTGCCTTGTTGCCAGTGTTACGGTTAACGTATGACCAAGAGACAAATCAAGGACGAATCGCTTATTTGCTTTCACTTTGGGCTATTTTCTTTATGGTAATATAAGATATTGCACATATATGTACGCAGGTTTGTACAGATATGATATGTACTTAATGAATTTTCCTATCGGAAAAAAGAAATGAAATAATGTATTTGGTGATATTTTTATTGAATAATTTTTAGGCAAATTTTGAAGCTGTGGAGTCAAACTCGAATCCAAAATTTAATTAATGTATTCTTCAAATTTTATTAAAACTAAAACTTGCAGAGCCCAATAGTTATTATTACCCGTGCATTAGTAGTTCAATACCAAGATTTGGGCAACTTAAAAGTCCGAATGAAGAAATGCGCTTAATAACTCAGAAAGTAAGCCACAAGAAGAAAAATGTATTTGAGCAAATGTTGTGGAAGAGATAGAAACACGTAGAATTAATGCCTGAAAAATTTTCTTTTAAGAAAATTTGACCCACCTATGGCAGACTTAAAATTTATAATAAATACGACAAAACTAACATTATCGAGTGGGATACAATTTAACTTTGCAGAAATGTGAAATTTAAAAGTACACTGACTTCCTGACTATAGGATATTTAGGAAAAACAGAATACGGATTTACATATCAAGGGGCCCATGGGCACAAGAGTGGTGGGGGCCTATCCGGACTTAAAACACCGAAAAGTAACCGAAAAGTAGCCGAATCGACCTATTCAACATGTAAAATTGCTTATTCAAAGTTGAAGGATACGTTTCGCTACGAAAAAATGCACAAGCTGAGTCGATTTAGTTACTTTGGTTGAAAAATTGTACCTGCTGGGTCGATTCGGTTACTTATAATTGATTCGGTTACTTCGTACCCTGGTACTTTTCTTTCATTCGCAGCCTGAGTCATTCCATCAATAAATTATTTTTACTAGAGTCATACCTCGCTC
The DNA here is from genome assembly GCA_963680825.1 of Meiosimyza decipiens. NCBI lineage: Eukaryota > Metazoa > Arthropoda > Insecta > Diptera > Lauxaniidae > Meiosimyza > Meiosimyza decipiens. The sequence goes on along the minus strand of OY804259.1, from coordinate 52,959,891 downwards.
GCTCGTTATTTTTATATTGGTGGGGGCCCTTATTGGTGGGGACCAGGAGCACGTACCCGTAGTGCCGTTATGTGAATTCGGCATTGCTTGGGCACTTGTATCAAAACACCATATTAAATTTGTTTATAATTTCCAAAATTTTTTTTTTTTACAATTTTTAGAAAGGCAATAACCATATAAGAATTTGTATTGTATTGTGAACACTTGGCAAGCCTACTATTTTCGGAAGAGCCTGATAAATACATGCAAACTAGTTAAAGTTTTTTGGAGTTCTTGGAAAGAGCTCGATAAAAATATGAAATAAAAAGCTTTTATCAAACATTTTTTAAAAACCTTGTTAAACATTTCAATTCTCGAATCCAAAGTTATTTACTAATGTTTCATGAAGCCCTTCTGAGAGCTGGATAAAACCTTACAAATAAGGTAAGCTCATTTAAAAAAAAAAACATTTTTATCGACGTTTTATGAACCACTCACAAGTTGTGGCTAAGACCCTAATAAATACTTTCATAATTTTAAGTAATTTTGGTGCTTTAAAACATCTGAATTGGCAGTTTTAAAATGCTTCTTAAATATTTTTAATCGCAAGACTTAATTTTATTTTCTTAAGAGGCGAATAGATACTCTGGTATAAATTAAGAGCTTTAAAAATACTCGTTAAATGCTTCCGAAAACTCATCAAGAGCTACGGATGGATTTAGTGCCAAGTGGGTAGAGTGTGCCAGTCTCCAAGCGAGTTGGTGCAATAAATAAATAATTAGTTTGATAAAAATCCTTATAAATAGTGAAAATATTTTAATACGATTAATTAGAGCAAGTCCCGAGTAATTATATTTTTTAAGCTGGTATAGTGGGACGATATTTTTCCCACAAGCTTCCAAAAAAACGGGAGAGACACCACTTATTACTTTTTCGCTAGTGATTTCTTTAGAAATATTTTTAGCGAAGAAAACTTAATCTGTTGAAAAGACAGCACTTAAGTTTTATAGAATAAATTTTAATGAAAAATTTAATGGCTTCTGCTGAAAACTTCTGATGAATAACTTAAATGCATATAAGTATTCCAGTCTTACGTTCTTTTTTTTATCTTCTCGCAAGCAGGATATTTCATCATAATATTACCTTCATTTTAGATGCATGCAAGTCTTCCGACTTTTCACCATAGGGTAGGTATCTGTCATGTGTTTTTCTTAATTTAATTCATCTTCACTCCACCAACTTTGGCGTCGTGTTAAGCTAACAAATATCTCGTTTAAATAACATCCTGCCGCTTATCCTGCTGCAGATACAAAACTTGACAAGCTACGGCTACGCGCGCATTATCAAGTGATTTTTTTAATTTTAATTTTTAGAAAGCATTCAAAAAATTAATATATGAAAGGTGTCCCAATAAGAGTGCACTTTTTAAATTTTGCATAATTTGGTTTTCATGCAAGTGGTAACTCTGAAATTTGACAGCTGTAACGTATTCTTCCGATTATTTAAAACGGAGCGCTACACAAAAGATGAACGCGTTGTTATTGTGAAAACCCATCATAAAAATGGAGAAGGGAGTAGAATGAAGTGAATGCCGATTTTTCGAAAAAAGTCATCTTCACCGATGAAGCACATTTTCATCTGATTGGCTTCGTGAATAAACAAAATTGTCGAATTTGAGACTCAGCAAATCGTCATGCGGATTTTGCTCAGGTGGCTTGATTGAGCCTTACTTATTTCAAAATGAGGCCGGAATTGCCGTGACTGTGAACGGAATTCGATACAGGAACATGATAATGGAGTTGAAATATTTTAATTTTCTAGGGTTTTGGGAATGCAAAAAGTTTTTGTTTTTAGTTAATAACATTCTTAAAAAGTGCACTTTGTAAGTAGGTGGCGCAAATTTGAATTTTGTCTAGAACACCAACTATCGACGATGCGCTACTGTTATGTTGAGAAATTGTTCCAGCTTTGATATTGTCGAATTCAGCTTTCGCTACTGGGAAATTTACTAAATTTTAATTACAAATCATCAGTAATTGATTACTGCTGGTCTAATCGCAAACAAGAACCTTAATGAAAACTCTAAAGGAAATTGAACTCAGTAAAAAATTCCTTAGAGATAAAAATGTGCGATTGATGGACATTAAGATGTGGAGGTCATAACATGAACAAAGTGCTGCTTTGTACGAATAAATGACTACTGATTTTGACTTATAATATAAAACACATACAATAACGGCCCGATTCGAATCTGGAAGCGTCCAACACAATGTATTTACGTCAAAAATGGGTAGTCTGGACTTAGTTTGCCTTCAGTGTTCAGAATTTTTATATATTCGTAAGTGTTATTATTGTAAAAATTTGTAAAACGGTTCTAAGACTACAGCTTACTTTAGGCTATTTTAACGACAAAAACTTGTTCGGAATGCCAAGTCTAATTTTGGAGTAAATTCACATATTTTTTGAATAACATGCATCCATATGTATACTTCAAAATTATGTTGTTTCTTTGAGTTTGTTTTAGTCTCACTACTTTTCTTTTGCTGTGCCACATATCCTTACGCTTTTCACAAAACTTATGTTTCATGATTATGTTAGTTCCTTTTGCTCTTGTTTTCTTTTTTCCTTAACGCAACTTATTCCTGCAGCTTCTTATGCAGTAACAAGTCCTCTGTAAAATATTCTCAACTACTGCTGTTGCTGCCGCTGTGCTTAACACATCTAATTATTTTCCGCATGGCAGTGATATTGTTTAAGTTTAATTAAATGCAACTTCTGCCGTATAAGAGTATGTAGTCCATGTTGTTTCTACTTTTACTAATATCTTGCGACACCTGCAGTTAATTAAGTTTCCTAGGCTCTATGTCGGTTTTGGTGCTACTATAAGATTTTGGATAATATTAGCTGAATTTGCTTTTGACAACTCATGTTAGAAGTAATATTTTTTAAGATCAATCACTAATACACCAAAATATTTCGGTTGAACTGCATATTGCAATGCGCTGTGAAAATTATATGAATTGTGAATCTAATGAGTTGAATTTTAAAATATATTGTCCTGTTAAAAATTAACTTGACGCAAATTGAAGGATTACAAATAAGAAGTAAAATAAAACAAGCTTTTGTATATTTAAGTATCTCATAACTTTATTAGCGTTCAGTATCATATTCCTTAGCTTTTCAATTTTACTAAAGATTCATTACCTACTACAAAGTTTTTAAGTTAATTTAAATACTGATATTCAATTTAGGTTAGGTTAGAGAGGTAGGTTAGCACAACAGGCTAGAAGCCATAAGTTGCACTTAAAGTGCCATTTTAGTGCATTATTACGTGAGCCTTCTAATTGGTGAGTGGCTATATCCAGTTAGCCTTAATAAAAGAGTGGAGCGAAGATCTGATCTGATTTCAACTTCGGCGAATTTGCTGAGGTCGTTGAAGAAAGTTTTTCTTAATTTGAGTCTTGCTAAGGCTGGACAGCTGTAAAGAAAGTGCTCGAGAGATTCAATCTCGCTTGCATTCAAGCAGCTGCGGCAGGAAGAATTGAATGGGATATGTAATCCTTCAGCATGCTTGCCAATTGCCTCGTGTCCAGTATAGGCCGCAGTGATTCGTGCGATGTCAAACCGGCCCTTAGAAACCAGGTGGTTCTCAGTTTATTATAACAGGGTTAGACTGATCTGGCTAATTTATAGGTTTTTAAAGACTTGCAGTGGTTTCCGGCTACAGACAGAATATGAGAGAAAATCTCTTCTAAACTAAATCAATGAGAATGAAAGCTCGTTTCGTTGATATATCATTAGCTTTTTCATTTCCCTCAATGTTTCTGTGACCTGGAACCCCTATGACAGTAATATCAAATTGACGTCCCAGCCTGATAAATAACTTTCTGCATTGTTATATGAGCCGCGTTCAACGGTTTGATAGCGCCTTGACTGAGTTAATATTGCTCACTAATCTGCAGGCTTCAAGAATGGCAAAAACTTTAGAAAACGTTAGCTGAATCAGCTAAGTGGAAAGACTGAGAGATTTCTGGGTCTTTTGAGTAGACTCATGCGCCTACTTCAGAGTTCATCTTTGAGCCATTGATGAATATGGTTTTATCAAAATTTAAGTTGAGAGTGCACTCTTCCCACTGAACTCGGTCCGGAAACTTCAAGAAAAAATTTTTCTCAAAGCTGAGTTTAGGACAGATGTAGTCCGTTGGGGAATTTGAGAACCAATTTTCGAGTTCCCTGAGCCTTATCGCACTGCACGAAGCAGCTGCTTTTATAAAAGAATTGGGAAGTAGAATTGCACAAGGACACCGAGGTACATGATCTCATAGCCCCCGTCACACCGATACAGCCACTTTGTAGTCTTTCTACCTTTGACTGATTGTTGCCTTTGTTAATAGCTGGCCACCAGACTACAGCAGTGTACATCCAAAGTATCATTTTTGGTTGAACATCCCATGTTTTCTTACATTCATACAAACCTATTCAGACTTTTTTACATCTCTGTTCAATGTTTACTTTTCAATTAAGCTTTGGATCTATTACGACTCCGAGGTATTTGGCTGACTAGCAAGTGAATTAGTCTGCTCTTTAAGTCGGGGAAGGTTAAAATTGTTTATTTTGGTTTTTGTGGTGAAAAGCATTAAATCAGTTTTGGCCACACCTAGTGGCCCAAGAGCACAGCTTAGCCAGAACTCTTTCCATGATGTTGCTAATCACGTCAGGAAGTAAACCTGATACAAGTAAACCCACATCATCCGCATACGGAACGACCTTTATCCCATTTTTATTGAGTTGAGTAAGGATGTTGTTAACGGCCGGCCTCAGCAGAGGCGGTAGTATAACACCCTAGGGTGTACTCCTGCTAATAGATGTTAGCACCTGAATGCCACCAATACTAGATTGAATTATTCTTCACTCAAGCATGGATACTATCCAAGTAATAAGATACTCATCTATCCTAAATAAGAGAAGTGCTTCCTGAATAGCTTCAGTACTAACGTTGTTATCGAGAAATTTCAAATCGGGATGAATACTTCATGTCGCATTATATTGCACTTGTTAAAATAAACCAGTTGGAAATCCTCTAAGCCCGTTCACTGCAACATCAGCTATCCGATAGTATATGACGTCTTGGTAACTCTTGAGTCTTCCCGCCAAAAGTTTTAGTAAACCAATGAGTGGATTGGCAACAAAAACTTGGTTCAAACTATAGGAAAAGTTAGAATGTAAAACCTGATAATTTTATAATTTAAATCAAAAAGTGTAAATTTCTTTATTAAAAATGGCTTCTAATAACTAACAAATTCATTTTTTGTGATTTATAGATAAAAGTTTAAGAAATATCTTGCTTAAAAACTACAGAAGCATTTTTTGCATTTATTCAAAATTCTGTATTTGCAACGACCCAACTCATTTCATTTAATAACGCATATTTTGCAAAAAGTTTTATGAATTTTTTTTCCATCTACTTCAATAAATATGGTCGAGAAAACATTAAATCAGTTAAGCTCTTAAGTAAAATAGTCGGCCGTAACCTTATCTAGGCAAGCATAACGACAACAGCAACAAATTCCATGGGGTACAGTAAAATAAAAGAAAGTGGCAAAAGATGCGGGGAAAAAAAAGCGCAAGCCAAAACTTAACGTTGAAGTGAAGAACCGTGTGTATCTACCAATGCATAGGCAGAACGAAATCGACAACGAAATCAGAATCCATGGATCAGATTTAATGTAATACGAGAATTCCTAGCAAAATGAAGTGAAATGTCTGCAGACATATCAAATATTAAATATGTCCACAATCAATGTTTAACAGCAAGCAGCCATTACACGCATACTACACAGAGAAAATATTTATTACGTAGAAATACAATACTCAGTTTAATGGCTCCCTTCAACCCTTCAAAACAGCTGTTAATATAGCTACAAATATTATTAACGGGCTAATGTATATTAAAGATTTCAACACGTTCTCTTGATTAATGTTTAAAAAACTTCAACGTTTTTACAGGATAGAGTTTAATGGATAACCTTAAATCATTTAGTGATATTTTTGTTAAATTTTTTTCGTAGTTAGAAAACTAATAATAATTTTGACAATACCACAAAGTCTTATTTAATCTTTGTCAATTTTAAAAATTATTTTAATTTAAATCATTTTTCCACCTTAAGTGATCACGCTTTCCTAAAAAAAATATTATAAAAAAAATATTTTCATTACAAATTTTTGTTAGGATGCCTTTCGACTCTGTTTGAGTTATCATCAGCATTAAAGATTTTATAAATTAATGTGAAGCTTAGCTTAGCTTTTAATTTTATATTACCGTCCTCACCCTAGTTTAATGTTTCATTGAATACTTTTCTGTAGTAGTTTTCCTTCCAAATATTAATATTTTAAGTAAACCTATTTCGATGTTTCACATATATGTAAGTACTTACTTAATATTTAGATTTATGGCATTCTTAACAGTTCTATGTGCTAACAAAAAGTTTTGTGATGTTTTGTGTGCTTAAATAAACAATAATTATTAAATAAAGAAAAAATCGGTTAATTATTAATACGGAAGGAAAATTAAAACATAACTACACTTAAATTTTTTAAAGTTTATACTTTTTTTTTATTTTTGGAACGCATAAGGTAGCTCTTTAATTTTCTCGTGAAATTTTATATTACAGTTGTTTATGTCCGAGCACATGATTTGCACTATTGCACTATGAAAGCAACACTAAAAATATTCAAAACAATTGTCCAGAATAAATTTTTTATGAACTCCATGATTTTGAATTAATTTTCTTGGCTATAAGCTCTTGTTAAAAATCTTTGTCTATGTATAATGGAATCCAAATGTTAAATTGATTTTCAATAAAATTCTGATCGACTTATTTCTTTAATATGCCTAAGGGTCATTATTAACTTGGACTTTGACATTTTTGTGCCAAACTTAACTTCAATAAAACTCAGTAAGTCAATATTTCTGCCTGTTGAAGTGTTTTCAACCGATATGTTCTAATTATTTCTGATTTTCTTCACATTGGTGATATAGTAAAATAAAAAAATAAATATTTTAACAAGACGTAGACTGAAAATCGGATTAACCTTTCATTAACCTGCCTGTTTAATTTTGGCTCTAAGGCAATATAAATGTAACTCGTACTGATTTCGATGCTAGTGTGAATTGCCCATAAAGCAAGTGTTTAGCTATACATAAAAAAGCTAATAACTTCGTCCCCTTCCTAAATAAATTTACTCCTTCTTAGAATAATTTTTTGACACAAAAATTTAAATATGTATTTTTTTAATTCTTGCTCTCAATAACTTCATAAAAGAAACTACCTAATCCTTTGTTTAAAGCTTCTACTTGACGCAGTTTTAAAGTAGATGTGGAGGAGCTATATTGAAATAAATCGGAATAAAACCTTTCATAAGCCCAACGGTTGAATATCAAAAAATATATCTATAGCATAATCGTTGTTGCGATAAGATCAGTTACGTGATGTGTTTTGGAGATAGATTAAATTTCGGATACATGGGAATAGAACAATTTTATTAAAGGGCTGGCAGATGGATTTTCTTGGATCTGGAAATCTAAAAACAAAAATCTTGACATGTATGAATTTTCAAAATAATTTACTTTAAGTTGAAGGAATTCCCGACTTTCCCAAAATATAATTATATTTTCTTTAAATTGACAAAAGTACATTTTTTTATTGGGAAAAACTTGATGATCATCAAATTACTGAATTTTAAAGAAATTTTTTAAATCCTGTGGAGCCTGCGGCTTTGAATTGAAATTCCGCCATTGGGTCAAACCCGGTCATCTGACATCCCTGAATTTCAACTATACGTAAAATGTTTACATTAACTTTTAAGCGGATTTGATTTTAAGACCTCCAAGAGTAGCAATTTTCACTACGAAAAATATTGTTTTTTTCTTTTTAATAGATTAAAATTTACATTATTGAAATACTTCATTACAAGATACTTATCTGAACGTAAAAGTGCTAAAGACATCTTTAAATCAAAACATCTTTTGAATTTGTAAATATCAGAAAGTTACTTTAACCTGGTGTTATAAGCAGAAATCAGCTAAAAATTTTCTCTGAGTGTGCTATGACTTCAAATATGACACAAACGACGATTTGAGTAAATTTCACAATAATATCTCAGAATCCTCACGTGAAGGTATAAGTTGCCCAAGCCTACTTAGTCCGAACTTTGACCTCAAAATTTCTTTGACTGTGTTATTTACGTGGGTAAATAATTTTCCATTACCCAAATTATATATACGAGCGAAATCCATTTCTGTCAGTGTACGCATGCGATACAAACGCACACACACTCAAATGATAATGGTGGCAGTAGCGGCAATGTTGTCATAGGAAATGGCAGGCTGATGATCCCATTTCCGAGCGGTAAGTAGGTTTCAACTGTTTGTGAGAGCCGGTGACTTAACAACAACTTCACCGAATGCAACAACAAAAGAAAGAACTACATACAACGCAAATGTATGTGTGTGTGTGCATCAGTGTGTTTGCCGCAACGTTCCATTGGAGCTGTCGAAGGAAATAGAAAGAAAGTTCTTTGCGAAGAGCCTGCCATGGCTTGCAAGTGCTTCCGTGAGTGGAACTGAAGGACCTCAGGGAGAAATAAGGTTACAAGTTACAAAAAAGTCTTTTGATTATAATTTAAGTAAAACATGACATCGTGGTTGACTTGTTTTTGAGTTCGCTCGTTTTTGTGTTCACTTATTCGTTTTATTCTGCTACGCTTTTTTTGTGCTACGCTTTTAGGTTGTTTTTTTTTACAATTGACAGCAATGCTTCGACACAAGTTGCTGCTCGTTAATATCTTATAAACAACTAAGTATTTAACGAGCAGCGAGTTACATCTGCGGTTTACGATTTTTAAAAAATAAAATTTCAAAGAAAATAAAAACATGCGTTATGTTGCAATTCATCGACCTAAATTATCGTATACCGGAAGCAATTTATTAAATTAAAATCTTTTAAGACCTTCTTTTTATGCACTTGTCATCCGCACGAAGGCCATATTACAAATTAATGAGCTGACATATTACCAAAGGGCGTATGAAATGGTACTTGGCCTTAGAAAAACAACGTTGCACAGTGGAATTTTTGACACTATAATTAGAATCAATTACTGGAAGTCCCACTTTTGTTTTGTATGCAGTGTGTAACAAGAATTATATTCAAAAACACACGTAAGCTAACAAGTCTTAAGTCCAAAAAATTCAAATCGCAAAATAAAATATTTATTATGCACAGTTCTTCATGCGAGTTGAGTTTTAAATCCTCGTTAATAAAACGATAAATACATTTGGTACCGATTGTAAGTGTCGTTGACATTTAACTGATATAAAAGTCGTTTTGAAATCGCTCACTGAACCTTATGAGAGTAAGCACACTTACAATAAAAAAATTGGTCACTTTTTTAATTATAAAAGGAATTCACAGCTTACCAACTAAAAAATTTGAATTTGCAGACCGACTACGCCACTTAATTGGTCACCAATAGTTGAGCAATTTTACAACTAATTTTATATTTTTAAGGGAGAAGTAGCTGTGCGAATGCTCCGCACATAAACCTACAAAAAATCTAATTTTGGTCAGGTTCAAAGCTTTAGTTTTCAATTGTGGAAGATTTTAGAAATGCAAGTTGAATTTTGCTTAAGTACTTTTGATTGTTATAATTGATTAGTGATGACTATCAGATAAAATACTATGCATCGATTTCAGCTGTTGTTCTATTGCTCAGATATATTATCTAATTTGTTATTGCATCTGAGCAGCTGTAGAACATTTGTGATCTTAAAATGGGACTTAACTGCACTTGTCACTCGAGAACTCGTTTTCAGAGCCAATCTATTGCAAGTATCACTTATTTCAATAAATTTTTGATTGTTTTTTATTATAACGTTTATAAACATTGTGGCCTGTGCCATGCCCTTTAACGAGTTTTGCCAGTATACGGAAATAGCTTTTAATGATGGCTGCTTTCAGTGGTATTATCATTTGAATTTTTATAAAAATCGTAATTTGAGCCCACTTGACTATTTTTTGTGGGGCTACGTGAAATCACTTAAGTACAGGGACAAGCTAAAAATAATTGCAGCCCTGGAAGACAACATTATAGCTGCCATTGGTGAGATACCGGCCAAAATGCTGGAAAAAGTATGCCAAAATTGTAGCTTACGGATGATCCATGTGAGGCGTAACCGCGGGTAGCATTTACATGAAATAATCACTTTTGCCAACCTTCTGTTCTTTTTTAAATTTTCAAAAACCAAACGCTGAAATCTCTTTAATTGAACTTTTAATCATAAGCGAAGATCGATATTCCTGTAACATACAAATAATTTAACGCAGTATTGCTTTTAAAATTGTGTACAATAATAATAAGTTAAATTAAAATTTTGTATTTAATATTCTTATTTAATTTCAAAAATATTAATAACTCATGTTCAATTTAAGCATAATATACCTTGAGTATACTCTGATCCATATTCTAATTCTCGTCGTACACTACACTACACATTTCGTCCACGTGTTAGTCTCTTGTCCACCAATGGAAAAAATTATTCATTATTTCACTTAGGATCTTCATAAACAATTTTTGAAGATGTTATTCCTTTAAATTATATTTACGATGTTGTAAACACTACGGTGGCTATGCCATGCCACCCCCAAAAACCACCCACCAAATATACCATTAATTGTAATTTTCTCTTAAGGAATTCACTCTAAGTGACTTTCACGTAAACGAAAAAGAACCTCTTATTATGGTCCAAATAACTGAGCTTGGTTAAGATATTAAAACGACCTAAAAATTCATTACGAGCAGCAGTTGCCAAGCAAATTATCGTTTGCCATCGTCGCAAAATGAGAAGAGCCAGTACCAGAAGCAAAAACTGAAGCCAAATTTGTCGCAGCAGAAAAAAAAATTTGCTATTGCCGCACTGCAGCAACCAACAAAATCGGCATTGGCACCACCACCGGCATTGCCATCACCTCTACGAATGTGACAGCAGCAACAACTACTAGCTTGTACACAAAAAAAAAAAGGAAAAAAATTAAATGGAATGCGAATAAAAATACACACTTGTACATTCGTATATTCCGTCCATTTACAATTCAACTCCCCTGTTGGGTACTTATTTTCATTATCTGGCGCACCTATTTAAAAATTTAAAACATAGGGTGTGACCCCCATTAGGAGTCACCTTCACCGAAGCGGGCATAAATTTTATACACTTTGTTGTTGCTTTTCGGGTTGATGTTGCTACGATTGTTGTTGTTGTAGCTCGCAGCAATGGATGTGGGCAAACAACAACAACACACGCGTATCCACATTATCCAAGTTGGAAAAAGACATTTATGGCAAAGGTTATAACGCAAAAGCGCATTACTCTGTAACTTAAAATCAATGTGGCTAAGCTGCGCAGCTTACATAGACTTAAGCATTTTTCATATATAGCGTTAGAATCAAACTAAGCAACTGTTAAAAAGTTGGTAAGTAACGCGTTTTACTGTAAAAGTATTTTGTCTCGAAAAGCAGACATATTTTTACTAAGTTATGCTTCCACATAACGAACACGCCTACTTCCAACGTACCATTAAGAAATTTGAGATTTTACATTATTTTAGAGTTTATCATATCATGGTTGTGAAATCGCCGAAAATTGAAAAGAGCACGCTAGACCCCGAATAAAAATACCACGACACCACCAAACATGGTCACTCACGCTTGAGTTCTCCCAAAAACGAAATCACGTCTAACATTGTTCGTTTTCATGCATACAATACATAACTGTAGCAAATACTCACCGTTTTATGGGCTCTCGAAATATATTCAAAAAAATGTTGGGCACTTGGAAACTTTTTTTAAAAAGCCACTACACAAGTAACTATAGCAACTACTACAAAACGGGCTGCTTTCTACGAAGTCTCTCGCACAACTAAATACATTAAATTTTGTTAATATTTGAATAATACAAAAGCTGCAAGTATTGAAATTTAAGGGGGTGCCATATAACCTGGGTGTGCCAAATATTCCGACTTTGCCCCAATGTGTGTGTTGATGCTATTCATCCCACCAAATATAGACAAATCTTGTAGAGAATTTCAAGTTCTACATGACCAATCTTTTTTCAGTCTCATAAGTCAACCAATTGCAAAATATTTATTACCCAGTAATAAAAAAAACTGTAGAAAACTGCTTTCCAATATTAGATTACAGCGACTGTTCTTTAGTTAGTTATGTTTGTCTAAAAATTCTAGACATATTTCCTCTAATAACGATATCAATTGATAGTATCGAAAAAGAAAACAATTTATTATGGTACTGGGCATTTGCCAAAGAATCGATATAAAATATTTAATCATTTGGCGATTTTTCACAAAAAATTTCTTGAGATAGAAAATGAATTTTGGGATAGCACTAGTTTACATCATGTTGATTCCGGCCCATTTATATACTCTAACAACTTCTTTAGCTAATTCTATCAACATAGTTCTCTTCGAGGGAGACAGACTGCATCCAACGATCCTCCAAAATTTCGATACATTTTTTATAGTACTTAGTTGACGTCGAGGCTCTCAAAATAGGCATCAGTTTCGAACTCGATATCCTCATTTGATCAAGACCTCTTTCCCTGGAGTCATCTTTTCAAGTTTGGAAACAGACAATGGTCGCTAGGGGCCAAGTCTGGAAAATAAGGTTGGTCGAGCAGACATTCGTATCGCAATTCGTTCAATTTTCCATTGCCTTGAGCGATGAATGAGCCGGTGCATTGTCGTGGAGAAACAGCACTGTTTTTGCCATATGTGGCCTTTTCGTCTTCATTTCATTGTTCCAACGGTCCAATAACGCTACGTATTTGTGATATTGTCATAAAATGATTTTTTTCTTTTGCTTTTCAAATAAGTTGTTTATTTAATTGTACGCAAACAGAGCTTTAAGGAATTAGCTTTATAAATTTTTATCGAAATAGATATCGTAAATTTTCCTGTCATTACTACATTTCGAATAAGCTTAATTGATCATATTTCAACATTGTGACTTTTTTTGGTTCAAAATCTAAGAAAACAATAATATTAATATTTTATTTTAGTTTAGATCGCGTTAATTTTAGAAATTTAATTTTTTAATATATGTAAAGGCTAGGATCGATTGAGCGTTTTTAAAATGTAGATATTGTATTTAAAACTTATGTGCTTATAAAAATGTTGCATTTTATTGTCTGTGCTAAAATGGTGTCTTTTTAAAAATGTTCTAATTGCACGGCGGGCCTTCCGTTTAATTTTAAATATTTTATTTTAGTTTAGATCGCGTTAATTTTAGAAATTTAATTTTTTAATATATGTAAAGGCTAGGATCGATCCTAGCTATAATATATATATAATATTAATAATTGCAAATTAATAATTTTTATTATGGAAATTTATAGAAAAAAAGCAAATTATTTCGTAAGGAAAATTGTTGAAGAAACTGAAGTTTCAAGCAAACAAACAGACTCCCGGGTACTTGTTATGAAAAAAAAAAATATACTAAGGCTATGAATGGTACTAACGATTTCACAAGAACATATATTTACATAGCGTTTCTGAAAAGCATTTATTGCATCAGATAATCATAATTCAGAAATTTATATTTCAGAAGATTTTAAATTCAGATGAGTCCAAATTCTGATATATTAAAGTTCACACGAAAAATGCAGATGAAATTCAGCTATTCAATATTTATTTTGAGCTTAGAAATTGCTTACATTCTTTAGTATAGTATAAAAGTTTGGTAGGAAGTGTAGTATCTCATACGGTGGGGTGTCCAACAAACAAAAAATGTGTGAATTTTGAATTATCTGAATTTTAAAACCACTATAAATTAAGTTGTCTGATTTCCGAATTATCTGGAATTTTTTCACAATCTGAATTTTGAACATAAAGAAATGTGAGATAAAGAATTATGGATATCGGAATTTTGTACACCACCTGCTAGAGTTAAACCTTTTAAGTCTATATGTTTTTCTGACTCAACTTTTTTAAAGAGCTTCTAAGTTTTATCTGTCAGTTATATCAAGATGTTCATGACAAACATGTCACTTTTACATTGATTTCCATTTGGCATAATCTGGTATGGCAGCCAACGGTTATGGACAGAGCTGTGGGCATTTGGTTAACGCGATGGATGCTGTGTATGTTTATGAACATTGCTCGTATAAAATACTTTCACTGCTAAGCAGCTATTGAATATGGGGTGTAGCGACTGCATTTTTCTCTTTGTGTTACAAATTATTCATATACAAAGAACCCTGAAAATACAGCTGCGTAGGATTGTTTATTGTTTGATCACTTCATTAGAACTACTTATGAAAAGCCCGTTATTTATGTTTCAAAAATTTGATAAAAATTTGTTATTGCTTATTAAAAAATCTTACACCGTCTATTTTTTCATTTTCTGGCTGGTCAGAATTAGGAACTTAGGTTTGTATAAATGATCTACTTTACAAGAGCTGAAAATAGTTAAACATATTTTGTGCTAATTAAGGTCGAGTATACTGAATGTTAAAATAAACATTTTCTTGATTCAGATCGGTTCCCCGAAATTAAAGATTAACTACAAGATATGGCGATAGTCAAAAGTTAAAAAATGCAAGCCGAATAATAGCCAATTTGAATGCAAACTGGCACGACTATCTCTATAATCACAATAACTTATATTAAAATATTAAGATGGCTTCGTTTGATCAGATTCACGGTTATAACCCAACACTTGGGATATATGAATGTTCTAATTCCGTTTGTAACGCTTACAAGGAAACGTGGCAGGTATCAGCACCTGAGGCAGACGTAGGTCTGTCTGTGGAAATCACGATTACGGGAAAGCTAGCCCAAATAATTGAACGAAATCCGATTCATAGGCTAAAACTTTTAAGCAAGATGTTTGGAATTAAAAATGGACTAAATCGCTCATACAAATAAAATACTTTAAGTTCCATATTAAAAGCGTTTTTTGATGTGTTCTAAACAAATTCCTGCCAACTAAATACTAAAAATATTTGGGGCAAGGTTTTGGGAAAATTTCGACAAAAGAGCGTGGCACCTCCTTTGAGCTTGGTAAATATCTATAAGTAGGCGTGCACCCTCTATAAAAACCAAACTTTAAGATTCAGCAATGTAACCGCATTCATATTTAGGCATCTTCTAGTCCTACCATTTGCCATACATTTCGAGCTTTTTTTAGTTAAAATAACCAAATGGGGCAAAAATCAGTCATTTTCAGTCATCAGGACGGGCTTTGACAAGGCAACCAAGGTTAGTTTTAACAAAATACACTATTATCTTTCCCGTATATCTTATTCTATAATCTTGTACACTCGACTTTTCTACAGCGCGCAAATGAAGCTCCTTTCAGAACTTGAGTTCATACCTGAAGATCAATACTGTCAGACGCTTATGAAAGGTACTGCGGTTACAGTACTTCAACTTTAATGACTTTCTTTAGGGAATGGCAAAAAGGTTATAGCTCTCGGCGCAGTGCGAACTGCATACCGCAGTGTGTCGAAGAAGCATCTGTCTCAGATAAGGCGGTTTCGTGACAAGGGTATGAACCACAATAGACAGCTTCGCAATTAAATTCGCATCAACATAAACTTAGTAATACTTACGTAGCTTGAGGGCTTTACAAAACTTGAAGACCGAATTGTAATGAATCATTTTTAAAGGTGATATTCATACCACCGTACTAGGGGTCTTGCATCAACCACTTGATCTTTCCGAATAGTAAATGATTACAGAAACTATGTAGAAAAATAGGATAAAGGTTATGCACCGAAAAACCGATGACGACTGCATTCCTTGCATATGTTGAGAGCCAATTCAGAACGATTTGAGAGCAAGAAATGTTAGTTGGCGTCACTAATTCCGTCTAAATTATCAAAATAAAGTGGAATCATTCAAACAAAAAACCAATGACGTGACGTTTTTGAAATTTTTAGTTCCTAAGTTAGCTACGTGAAATAAATAGCTTTGTATTTATAGGCGGTAGGTATGTGTATAAACCGCTTTTGCCAACTTTCAATACGGTGAAGTAGTGCTTCACCGAGAACCGATAAATAATTATTAACGAGACCATATCAAAAAAATTATTTTTCGTGAGATCAAGGACGAGAACAAAAGGGTATGCCCAATATCTCGTTCTTGGCGATAATGTTATGTTTATCGTACGAATGACACTAAATTATCGCCAAGGAGAGATTCAGCCAGAACTTCCATAGTACAAAAACACTTAAAACGCAATATCTTGGCACTTGTTGTAGCTGGCGTTTTGAATTCGGTGCTGTACTTGGAACTTATGCCAAGTTGGGAAAATTCGTACATTAGTCCAAATTTTTGCAGTAAGGTTGCGTAAAGTCTAGACGGTGTTGTACAATAGACAGTGCGCGGAAAAGCCGCTGGTCCAGCTAGTTTTATATGTATGCAAATGTGAACGACAATAACCGAGAAATATTGGCGATAACGAGACGAGAACGATACAAATCAATAATTTTTCGTATGAGAACAGCCAGAAGGCGATAAGCTTGGTGGCACTATGAGCCCGATACGATGGATTTTGAATTGTCATATCGCTTTCGTGTCGGTGGAGCACTACGTTGAAGCACTTCAATGAATTATTCTGCTTCGCTTTCTTGTTATCCTGATTTCTATAGACAGACAGAGAAAACGACTGAAACGTGGATGGATGTCTTCTTATCAGCCATCTCTATACTGACTCAGGCCTACCACGCTCTTCAATGAATTATAAACGGAAGAACAAAGTAAATATATTAATGTATATTAAAAATAGGCTTCAAGGATATGCGTAATGCGCAAGAACAACAACGGTAATGGTGAAATAAATATTAAAAATTCACACGCATTTGCTAAATATTGGATGCAAAATCACAAATCCAAATAATAATTCATAATTTTATTATGAACATTAAGAAGAAAAGGAGCTTAACAAAATAAAACTAAAACAAAAAGATGAAGATAAAATTTGCAATATTCACATAAAGGAGTAACTTGCACATTCGCATAAAAATCGTACAAAGTGGAAAAACTGTAGAATGCAAAATTATAAAACGAGTAGCAATGAAATCCCCTGCATGAATTATCGCCTTCAAATATTGTGCGAGTATCCATGAGATACGACAAGAGTACGCGTTGCCAAATGCGAAACTGCGTCGCTGCTGCTGCATTTAATGTAGCGCAAAATAAGTTAAATAATTCAAACACAAGTCAACTGACTCAGTGTTCAGTGCTCGTAATAAAATATATGGCCTACAGTAATAAAAATTGTTTGATACATACACTCACACAGAAACAGATAAATAAGTTCACGCACACAAACATACATGCAAATAATGCACAGTGGTGATGTTTCCGCATTTGATAGAGTTATTTTCTAGCACTATGGCACAACGAATATAGAGGTGAATGCCACTTGACAGACCGTGATTATTCGTGATGGAATAAGCCGATCGCAGCATTCTGATTATTACGGTTATTTGAAAAAATATTATTTTTGCATTTTGTCTTAACAAAATTGCACCACCTGATCATGGTTTTTTTTTTCGTGCATGAAATTGATGTGTTTTCATCTCCTCTCAACAAACTTTTCTAGTTGTGGCTTACCTTCCGCATTATTGAGCAAAGTTTTTTTTGGTCGCCTTTGCACAACATGGCCCACCACTATTCTGGCGACTGACGCTTATTTCGGTTATCAGCTATACGTTAGCTATTATTTCAAAAAAAGTTAATGACTTCGAAAAATGCAACGCTACTTCCCGGATTATAAGCAAAGTTCGGTTATTTTTCGCAAGTCCTAAAGCGTCTGGCAGAAATTACCGCCGACGGGAAGTGTCTGGCAGTGTTGATTATTAGTTTTTAGCATTATTCTACAAAACATATGTAAAAATCAACACTCAGACTTTGTTAATAAGAAAATAAGTAACGTCTGTAGGCTCTGGGCTCTTAGACTACTATATTTTGATAAAAATCGTGTATAAAAAAAAAAGTTTAATAGCAGAAATATCTGATCGAACACAAATCGGTCATTCTTTAAATATCTTCATTTTTTCTTTTGATAAGAATACCTTACATAATTTTTGTCTCAAAATGCTTTAATTTTATGATATAATAATGAATAACTTTAAATAAAATTTGCAATTCTCCGTCTCTACCTAAAAACTTTTACTGTGAAATCTTCTTATATACAAAACAAAAAAAAGGTTACAGCGGCCGGATTGCAAATGCCCCAGTAAATTGAGATATATTCTAAAGTACAAAACGTCTAAGGTTCCCTGAGCAAGTCACTACTTTCATTTACTTAAAAAAAAGTCCACGAAATTACCTTAAGATGCTACAATCCAAGTGCCATTTTGGCGCCACAGCCGTAGCGCCCCCCAGGGCCACGTGTATTTCAAAATTCAAATATGTAATGTCAGATTATTCAGAAATCTCGAAACTTAGATGTTTTAGAAATCAGATAATTCATATGGTGAAAAATTGAGACATTGAAAACACTTTTATTATAGTATTATGTTTTAATTAAAAATAAAATTGTAAGAAATAGTAGATTCAAATCTGAATTTCATCCGTCTAAGTCTAAGTAGCATACTTATAAGTAAGTAAGTACTAAGCATTCAACACATACATAGTTTTAACGAGTATAAGTAAGTAAATTTTGTAAATTCAAATATAAGTAAATAATAAAATTATTATTTCAATGAAGAATAAAAAAAAACCTTGTCGAGTTGCCCCTTCAGCTTAATATGATGTAAAAGTAATAATGAGGCGCTGTTATGCCAAAAATATTTGCTGTTTAGAAGACTTGCATCGAACGTCTCTATTCACTGTATTGAATTTTCAGTAGGCAGCCAAAATTTTTTCAAAATACTCACGGTATTATCAGTATATACATTTTCAATGCACTTTACTTAAAAAAGAAACACTTTTTTTTTAACTCAGAGATCATAGGTCCTTTGGGTTTTTGAGTGCCTTACAAAATGTGATTTTTAGTTTAAAAAAATTCAATTTTCAATTTCAATATCTTTACTTTACAAATTAAACTTTTCAACATTTTGCACGGGATGATTCCCTTCCTAGCTATAGCAAATTTTAGTTCAGATTTTTCTATTTCACACAAACACATTTAAATTCTTTGCATAAAAATAAAAGTTCTTAACCTCAATCCAAGATATACAATTGCTTAAAAATAATCGAAGGTAAGGAGTACAATTTTAAGGGTAAAGCTTTTGCTACCTAATCTTATACAAAGGATTTAGACAAATAACTTCCACTTAGTGAGGGATACCATAGTAAAAATATGCCTCAAAACTGCGTTTTCTACATTTTTAATAAAGGATATCTCACAATTCTGGCGCAAAGGATAAAAATCATAAAGAGTTTTTTGCTGAGCATGTTAAATTCTTCATCACCTATTTGGTGTGATCGCAGATTTGTTTCGAAAAATGCTTTGAGTATAAAAAACGATCAAGTTTTGTAAGCTTTCAAAGAAAAAAACTTTTAATATGGAATTTTCGTTGCTGTTAAACTGTATAACATAATGGCTAAAAACATTGTTGCTATGTGAAGCAGCAGCGGCAATTCGTTGTGAAAATTGAGTCAACTGCGTTGATTTAAATAGACGAAGGATACGCAGCCAGCATACAGACTGAATGAGCCACAAGCCGCCAGTGCTATGTATTTTGGAAGGCACTCGTACATCGTATATGTACACGATTATTGTGAGAAATGTGTAACAATTTCCACAATTCATAGTCATAAAAATCATGTAGTGCGAATATAAATTTTTGCATTTTCGAGCCAACGCAAGTGATTTTTTAAATATACTAAATAAACTTGGTTACATAACTTTTTGCTTTACTTCACGCCATGATAATTGAGAGTTGTTAAATTTATACTATGTAGTATTGGCTGAATGCATACTTTGTATTCGTACAGAGAGCGTAGTCGTTTTTATGCCTCAGTGTAAATGGTATGTCAGGATTCTAAATTATGGGATTTGTGCGCAATTCACATATTAATGCCTTACAATCTTGATATTAATGTAGTTGGGTTGAAATTAGGCGCCAAAGTATAGTTTGGCCATGGTTTCTTTTTTTCCTTGTAAGCTAAGCAAAAAAAAAAAGCAATAAAATAATTAGTAAAATCGCAAACTTTGCAAAGTAATAGAAATTTAAGTGTTCCTCTGCTCGGGGAAAGTTAGCAAAATGTTTCTCTTTTATTAGATGCACCCGTATCGAGCTGCGGTTTTTCACCGATTTTCTAAATGTGCATGGCAAAAATGTCATTTATTGGCCAATCTTATATATCCGCACACTTTTTACTTTTTTTTACTTTTTCGAATATATAATGAAACGAGATATCTCAAAAATTATGGCGAATAGGATGAAGAACAGCTCTCATGATTTTTATTTAGTAATGCTTTAATTTTGCAAGATATATTAGAGAAAATTAAATTAATTTGTTAGAACAATAATTTTTTATTTGCTTTATAATAAATTTTTTGTAAAATTTAATGACATATTAAAAAAGGGGCTAATATTTTTTGATAAACTGTCATATCTCTAAAACCATAGCTTAATAAATTACCTTTCATATGATATTCACATTTTGAAAATGATCCAGGCGGTGTCAACTTATATCAATCATATTATTAATAGCTATATATCCAACTTCCAATGCCTATACCTCCGAAACTAAGGACTGTTCCAGAAAAAGCTTATGTTTCCTTTTTCATTCATAAATAAATACTCAACACATTTTTTGTTCTTCATTCTTTTTATACCCTACACCGGGGGTATATTCACTTTGTCATTCCGTTTGTAACGCATAGAAGGGGGAGTAGCAGGTATGGAAAAGTATATATATTCTTTATTAGCGTCACCACTTGAGTCGATATAGCTGTGTCCGTCTGTCTGTCTGTCTGTCTGTCTGTCTGTGTGTCTGTCTGTTGAAATCAGGTTTACGAGAAAACTAAGTAAGCTAACTCAAAGAAATTTGGCACACAGGTCAAACCTTCTTGCAAGCTGCTAGCATATAAAAATTGGCGAAATCGGTTAACAGCCACGCCTTCCGCCCACACTCTATGTAAATATACCCAAGTCCATTTTGAAAAAAAGTTGCTGTGATTTTGATGAAATTCGGTGATTTGTTGAAGATGAGAAAAAAATTAAGATTAGGCTAGGTTTAAAGTTTGCAAAGACTCTTAAAGGGGCGTGGCACAGCCCTAAAGTTTAACTTTTATAACGCCATAGCTCGTAAACCGTGCAAGATATTGTGATGAAATTTGGTACACGAACACAGATTTTGTAAATCTTGAATTGCTCATAAAATGGGCGGAATGGTAAAAGTGGGCGTGGCAATTTTTGGCAATTGAAAAGTTAGATTTCGTATAACTCCGAATTGGCACATACGATTTTCATAAAAATTTTAGGGATGATACCACTAAAAGTAGTCATCAATACAAGTTTATTCAACATTCTGGAAAATTTTGTTGAAGGGCGTGGCACAGCCTACAATATTTATAAACGTTATAAAAAGAGAACTAACAACGCAATCGAAATGAAATTTTATATGGCAGATATACTCGCTAAAAGGTGACTTCTTGTAAAATACACCTCCCATATGAACAAAATACGTTTAATGCTATAGATAGTGTGCTATGAGAGTAATCTTCACAAAATTTTGAGTGGAGGTGTCGGTTACTATAAGCTTTGAAATTCAATGAAACTTGACAAGATTGCATCAGTGGGCGTGGCACCTCCCTCATTAACATTAAGTTGTAAGTGCTATTTTAAGTGAACTATTGGAGCAATTAATCTGAAATTTGATGTAAGTGGTTTACTGGGTATTAGGTGCATATGAATCAAAAGCTTTTGAAATAGCAAAAGTGGGCGTGGTACCTCCCATACAATTAAAATACCTTAACTGGCATATTATCGAAATATATGAGCAATCATACTAATATTTGGTGTACGAGGTTTGTTTATGGAAGGCTATTTTTGGATCAAAATCTGACTGGATTGTACCAGTGGGTGTGTTACCGCCCTAAATTTTAAGAATAATTACGACACATGTCGCAAACTATACAAATTATTGTGCTAAAATTTGGTTTGTTCATGTCAATCACGAATGTCATTTATTGAAACAAAAGTGGGCGGAATTGGAGAAGTGGGCGTGACATATTTCGTGTTTTTCATTTGTATTCTATTTTTTTCAACATTTCCCATATTCTTTTGAATATGGGAAATTTTCCAACACTTTTCAACATTTTTGAACCTTTTTATATTATTTTCGACTTATGCAAACTCCTCCACATTTTTTTAACATTTATTTAAAATAGTACTTTCAATGCAGTGTAGGGTATGTGAGTTTCGGCCTGGCCGAAGATAACACCTTTACTAGTCTTATTTATAATTGGCTAGTGCACAGAATATAAATAACTAAGACTAATAAAAAAATTTTTTTCTATAAGAATTTCTTACTTTTTCCTTAGTGCCTTTTATTAAATTTTGCACAGTTGATTCATCGACAGTAAGGTCCGATCTGTTCTACTTAAGTCTTGTTAGTAATATACTTTCAACTCTTTCGATGATCTCTTTTCGTTAGAGCCTAATATCGCTCAATTGGGCGAAGCTCTGGGCAGTTGGGAGGATTTGCAATTTTTGGCACCAAATTGATCTTTTCCTTTGATACCATTTCATCGTAGCTTTTGCGTAATGACAGGTTGCTAAATAAAGCCAGAGCAACACTGTACCCTATGCCCCTTCATCTGTGATGTATAATATTTGTGCCCAGGTAGTTTCTTAAGATCTGCTTTAACGTAAGTTTGGTCCTCCATAACGCAGTAATCAAATTAAGTCAAGTACCTTTTATACAATTGTCGGGCTATCAAAACAAATTTGCAGCCCTGATATCTTCTATTTGATTTTGACATCTACGGTTAGGGCTACACGGACGTTTTTTCAAGGCGCGTTGTCCACTTTGAAAAACGCTGGTGGGGCGATATGTTAAAAAAGTGTGGCAGAGGTGGAAAATTTTTTTATAATTTAGCAGTGGCGTTCCCCAAGTGCGTTTTAGGTCCTTTATATTTTACTAACTCTGTTCCTATTGGTCGGACTTTAATTAATATAGGAAAAAGTTGTAGAATTCGTGATTTTGTATAAAATCTGTTGGATAAATGTATACGTGTGACCCGATGTTTTCATGACACAATTTTTGAACCGTTTTTTAAAACTTTTTTTGGAAATATTGAGTATGCTAATAATAAATTTTTAACCTTTCTCCATCGATTGGCGAAACAAAAAGACTGTTCCCTTACGTAGCACAAGAACCCATTTGAAATGCCTCCTATTCTGAAGTTAGTGCTAGTTTCAGACCAAAAAGCAGTGGGAAAGGATCATGATGCTTATGGAAATCGTTTTTTTTAAAAAGAATTTCGAACGTTTTAGGTTTTATCGGATATATAAAAAGTAAAATAAAAAAAATCTCTGTTTTGGGCATTAATTTAATATAATAAAAAACTAGATCTGTTTACGAAATTCGGGCTCCAACGGCTTATTGGTATTTTGGTTAATGTTTATTTAAAAAAAAAAAATATTTCTTTAGATTTCTTGTGGTTTTTTAATGAAACTCGACTTGGAACCACGGAAGAATAAATTAATTTTTGTTAGTAACTAATTTTCAACCATTTGGAAAAAACAAGTTTTTAAAGGAAATTCGAAGAGAAACGCAGTATTATTTTTTTTATTTCGTACCGAATGACTTTTGCACTATAAACTAACTTTAAACAATTGATTTAATATAAAAATAATAATTTTTCGTGGAATACTATGGAAAAAAATTTAACAAGTAAGCTGATCTTCAAAACGATAAAAAAAATTATTTTTCCGTGAAAATTTACCAAAGATATGACAGTTTGAATATGGTCATAAAGCACAATAAATCGTTCAAAATTCACAACTCGATATCTTCGATGACAAATAAACTCTCGATACACGTGTTCACTCAAATAGTGCCGAGAGTATGAAAAAAAAAAATTTGGAGCGATTTAAAAATGGGCCGGTAAGAAAATGTTCGGTTTGGAAAGAATGTCACATCTGTGCACTTTTAAGCATTTAAACGGAACTTTTCTTAATATTTCCCTGGAATAGCGTCCGCAAAAGCCCTAGATAGAAACTGTTGGGACGTTTTATTAGAGCATAAAAATTGCATTCTTTGCGTTTTGACCGCATTTTTTATTATTGATGTATATGTATGCGCTAGCATACATTTGCAGTAAATTTTCTCACTTGAGAAATAAAACCTATTAGAACTTCTACCAAATTATGCATGGTATCCCGTCCATATATCTTGTGCAACCTTCTAGCTAAAACGTAACAAATGTAACGCAATGCCTTCTTAAACCAAAGAACGTTTCGTTTTGCTTCCGTACGTTATAAATGAAGACGAACAGATGACTTTCATTATCAACAACTGCAGACAACACTTACTCGCCGATCAAACAAATGAAAGCTGACAACGAAAGTAACCCAACAAAGTGGCCACCAAGACGAATTAATGGTTGCATGAATGAATGAATGCATGAGAAACTGTTGATATGCAGAAAGACATTTAGACATTTCCACCTACAACAAGGGAAATAAGGACGCGCACAATGACAATGAAAGTGTTTCCCAGTACAAATGGGAGCTGACGTTTCATGGGGTTTACTCTACTTAATGTGATTTTCTCCTTCCAGCACACCAATCACCATCACCAATAAGTTTAATTCACTGCAAGTACATGAAATGGTGTGGGTAGCCTCTGGCTTGGGTCGTTGACACCCGCAATAAAAGCACTCAAAATAGGGATGTCAATTTAATATATCGAATATACAAAGACATTTGAAGAGAACCATTTATCATTAAAGAGACTAACCAGATGACCTCTTATGGTGGCGCAAAATGTCGGCTGGAGCCAAATGGTCTAATTTTCAAATTGATGAGTTTAAACTAAGAGTTTTATGTTCATTTGTGCGGCTTATATATGTAATACCAATATCTTTTTAATCCTTTTCACGTAAATATCTAGAAAGCGAGGCTAAAAAAGAATTATGTTAAAATTTAAACCAGAAATTTATCTTCTAAAACAGTCATTATCTTGCAAAAAAAATGTTAAACAATGTTTTCTTGGGCATGAATATTTTTTGTAAGGACCTGTCATCATATCAATATCATGGAAAGTTATGAAGACAAAAATCCAGCATAGAAAACTGTGATGCCTATAAAATAGCTTTGTATTGTAATTAATTAGATACTTTGACTTTGTGGAGAAATTTTGTATTATAAAATCTTGCTATAACAAGCTATAAAATCATGACAGAGGGACGGCAAGTCTCTTACTGTAGCCATATAAGTCACTTGAAAAACATGACGACTGATGTTTTATGAGGCACATGGAACGGGGCACATGAAACATTGCTCTCAATTTTTTATCGCTTTACCAAAACAAATATGAGAAAGATATGATTCGGCTTTGACATGTAATATAAGATATGACAGGTAGCCTAGGAGGTAGCGCGAAGGACTATGAATTGCTGGGATATGGATTCGAGACCGACTTTGAAAATTTGTAAAGTAAGTAAAAATTAAATTTGTTAGTAAAATAAAATTAAATATAATAAAACTCATAATAAATCAAATTAATAAAGTCGAGAAAAAAATCTCTGAGACCGGAAAGTTTTAAGTCTTTTTTAGGTGTTTTCAAAGTGTCTTTTAAACACCTCAGAAAGATACCTTAGCTTTGAAAGATATCACAGAAGAGGAAATGTCTGCATTTTTCATACGCCAAATGTCTCTTATAAGCGACTATAAAGAATTTATAAATATAATCTGTTGTCTTTCTACTTGTGTTCAAAAGGCCTGTAAAGGAAGCTATAAAACCTTTTCTTTGCTGCTATGATGATCAACCAAAAAACAAAAAATTTACAAATTTACAATACTTTTGATTGTGGTGTCATTTCATATTCTTTACAATACATTTTGCAAGTTTATATTTAGTGTCAAAGCTTTTTCTTAAAACAATTCAGTTATACAGCATTTTGACAAAATTTATAGTTGTTTGAAGATTGCTTCCCATATACTTAATTAAGGCAACGTAATATTATGCGAATGAATGGTTCACAATGGAAGTTACCAAACTTTGGCGGGAAATAATTCTTAATTGATATAGTTGCTGCGAAAATAGTAGCAAAGCTATATATTTAGTAATTGCATTTAAAACAGATATCCCATATATCTCTTGCAACATAATATTTAATTTTCAGTACTCAGTCATATGTTACCCCATCGGTCTCAAGTAAGACTTTTTGCAATATTCTTTCATACCTTTATAGCTGTTCTGATATAGCATTATTACACAAAAAATTATATATTTATGGTTTGGAAGAAATATGCCAAATTTCAAAAGCAGACAATATTGACGAAGACACTGACACCACAGGACACAGCAGGTATAGCTTTACCTGAAGACGAAGTTGACAGCATTAAGCCAAGTGTATAAATATTAATTTAGGAATGGAAGTAACTGATCTGGCTAATCCATCTACGTCCTCTGAGGCATTAAATATTGTGTCGCTGAATGCACAAGAGACACCTCACCTCGACTTTTTGTTTTCTTTTAAGTGGCCTAGGTATATATGTACGTAAAAGAAATTCGAACGAACAACAGAGTTACCGTATTCAAAAACTCTGATACTTGATGGGGACTTCGATGACACACCAGCATTTGTATTCGGAAATATCAGTTCGCTCGAACCGGAAGTATCGCTTGCTTTCAAAAAATAGACAGACATACCAACAACAAGCATGCTGAATGGTATCTCTATTTTTGTTTCACCAAAGATCGCCACTGTTTCGCCCAATATCACAAAAAAAAGGGTGTTGCTGCCTAAGATTACTAAAACCATTATGTCTCGAAATACTTACACAAACTCGTACATGTTTATGTATATTTATTTTAAAATCTTACAATAAAATGCATCAAAAAGAGATATTGTACCGGAGTACATTTTGTTTATATCTATAAACGGTATCAAGAAGCCTGGTATAATTTTGAAAGTTTTCGAAAACATCAGACGGCTCTCCGCTTCGCTCACCCATCTCATTTTGAATTTGTAAATTTTTATTGTAGAAATGACTTTGATGTTGATGACATTGGCGACAGCGCACTTCAACCTAGTGCTGCAGCTAAAACCAGGTGTTCATCGTTAGAACGCTTTAATTTCTGTCCTTCACCAAAAGTATGCATATGGTATTGAAACAGTATGAAATATTATATTATAATATATTATAATCTTATTGATTTACATATCAATATAGGTAAGTGCTTTCAGTGTTTATTTTAACTTAGTTAATCCTTGCTCCTTAATTAGTTGAATGAATTCACAAGCAACGCGACGAAGTCTGGTAAAGTTTAACCAGTTTAATTCTATTACAATATTGCCTAGTGTATCGCTTTTTAGTATGACATATATGTATGCTCGAGCTGATTTTCGCTAGCTGTTATCATTCTAGTCTAATTTGGTTTAAAAAAAATTTGGAATAACGATTTTGAGTTCATTGATTTGTCAGGACCTAGCGCAGTAAAAATTTTTGGTATGGTCAATATTTGATCAGCACGGAAAATAAACTCAGTGAAACGTAGTATATGTACAATCGGACAATTATAAATTGATATTTTCTCAGGAATACTCGTATATGTACACATCTTCAACGTGAACTACGAGTACCAACCAAATGCACAATGACTCTGACACTTTGAGGCGGACGCTTTTACCAGTTGTAGATGAATGAAAAGTGGTTTCGATTTCATTTCACACTCTTCACACTCTTCACAAGTACATGAGGAAAGCATGTGTTTTTTTTTTTTGGTTTTCTTCTAAGTAACATAAAAATCCCTTTTTTTCTACCCGCACCTTCTCCCCAAACTTCTGTGGCTTAGATTTAAAAGTTGATTAATGAACATCGCGGTGTGTTTTGTTTGAATTTGGCATGACAGACAGCATTTTTTTAGATTAAAGTTAGCAGTTGTAGTCGTGCACTGTTGCTGCTGATATAATGAAATCCACACCAAATGAAATTGAACCGAAGCTGGAAACTAAACTGAATCAAATATGGCAGCCTCATTCAACTTGATGAGGAAATGAAATAAATGAATAAAGTGCGAATTATTTGATGTTGAAGTACTGGTGAGGAAATGCGTTGTGAGCAATACAAAAAAAAACTTAGAACCAAACGACGATGAAGAATGCAATTTTCTGATGAAGAGAAATTGATTGTCGTTTGACTCGTCCTAGTGGTAAAAGTTCTGCTGCTGGTTTATTGCGATTAGACGATTGAGTGTGATAGCCTGTTGAAATACGACAGGTCAGTGATGGCATTTGGGTTTTATGAAAATGTACTGAATAGAGGCTTGAAATGTACTTTTTAGAGACCGGATGTACTTTTTATTTGTTTAGAACACCCAATGTACGAAA
Source organism: Meiosimyza decipiens (assembly GCA_963680825.1). Taxonomy (NCBI): domain Eukaryota; kingdom Metazoa; phylum Arthropoda; class Insecta; order Diptera; family Lauxaniidae; genus Meiosimyza; species Meiosimyza decipiens. Next base: position 52,931,316 of record OY804259.1, on the reverse strand, counting down.
CTTTTCTAAAAATTAAAAAAAGGCCTGACTTTTCCCATCTCAAAAAACCTAGAGAAATGTAATATATTCCACATTGAATAAAAATTCTAAAAATTGCCACTGTATTCATATTTTCATTTACTAAAAAATATAGGTAATTATTATAAATTATCCAAATGTACCGAAAATGTACTGAAAATATGCTGTAAATTCGCCAAATGCAACATGAATACGGCAGGACGCAAATGTACCGAAAAAAGTACAAATATACCAATTATGCCGTCACTACTAGCGGTGCTGTTTAGTTTTTTTTTAAGTTCAAAGATTTTTTCTGCGGTCACGTTAAAGAAAAATCTATACAGTTTAAGATCTCGTAATTTTGATTTTGTTTACTATCATAAATTTAAGCGTCCGGAACACAGCTAGGTGGCCAAAATGGACTTAGGATTCACTTGTTAAAAAATGCTATGCCCACTTTTGCACATTCGCCAACTTTTGGTACAAATCAAGATTTATCTATATGGCTACCAAATTCCATCACAATATCTTGCATAGGTTCTGAAACATAACATTATTAATATGAATATTTAGGACGTTGTCATGCCCCTGTAAATGTCTTTTAAAACTTGAAGCCTATTCAATATAAGTTTATCCTCGTGTACAACGAGTCTCCAAATTTCAACGAAATCGCTTCAGCCGTTTTCCAAATAGTTTTTGCGGTATATTTATGTACATACATATACTTAGTAGATTATTCCCTCAGTGTATCGCTTGAAAGTTTTTCTTTCTGTGGCGAAAAGGTTACTTGTATGTAGTTTAGTTTAAGATATATATGATCTGCACATACTATATATAACATATAACATCTATTGCTGGTATGGGAAGTGCCACCGTCACTGGTATTGTTTCGAACACTTTTGGAGTGGAAATGACTTACAGCACGTACATATTAGATCTCACATATTAATTTTCATAATCACTTCTTCTTCTTCTTCATTACTGAAATGATTCTTGTATTGCAACGTTTTAAGATTTAACAGACATTAGTCCAAAAAAAAGATGAAATTTAGCTTAGCTTAACTTCCAAATGAAAAGTCATTGTATATATTGTTTATATTCATCAATGAATTTTTTTGTTTTACTTGCGAGTTTTTTTTAACACAATTTGAAACTTTTTTTTTAAGCAATAATATTGGTCAAAAAAATTTTATCGAATTTTTTTATATCTACCAATCACAGAGAAAAGTTTCAGCCTCTTTAAAAAACATGAGGGTAATGATAGGCCCATTATAGATGGAATGACCCATATGTATGTTTGAATTTGAACAAGTTAAAAGAAGAGTATCTAGTAAAAATAGAAAATTTAATCCTAAGGATAAAAAAATTAATTTGATCCTTATTCATTAATGTTTAAGGGACTAACGATACAGCGCTTTTTCCATTTTAAGAAAATCAGATGACTTCAAAGTTATTTTCCTACCAAACCCGGTAAATTTATTGTGAACAGATAATAATATGTTTCCACTTTCTTTGTTCATAGAGCGCATTTTGGACTTTGCAACAATGTTATGGTAAAAGTATGTCACACCGGATCCTAAACTTAATTTTTTTCCAACATCCGGCGTTCTGATAGAACATGCCTTTTGGTGCTTTTGAGACATTTTAGCATAAAAAAAATTAAGTTGGAACCTACACTCCGAATCTCGCGTACACTTCTGAAAAATATAAAGTGAAGAAGTGGTAAGCAACCGTTCACATGGGACTTCTCGTTTTCCAAAAACGATTCGATGGAAAATTAAGAATAGAATAGGGGTTCTTTTGATGTACGCATGCATTTGACAGGCAACCCACATGAAATTAAAAAAATACGATAAATTGCTCTCGTTACAGAGTTTTCTTAATTTGTGCATGGCTCTGTGGTTTGCATTGGTTGCCAGACGTAACGTAATGACATTAAAAACCTAGGGCGGCGCCATGCCCATGTATGAGTCTTAACAAACTTAGGAGCTTCTATGTATACAAACTTACATAGATATGTGCATTCATGCAACTTTAACTCGTCACTCATCAGAATTCGCTCTCGAAAATTCGGCTCAGCTTCAGCCATTTCTGGGCTAATATCCGCGGAAGCCAAGCGCTTTTCAATAATTTACGAGTAAACTGCACTTTCTATGGAAACAAGTGAAGGTCTTGAATCAGAATGTCAAAATTATACTATATTTTTATGGCACACTTGTTGCACATATACATATACATATGTATATTAAGACGTTCTAATTGATTTTAAGGTGAATTTGTTGGACAACAAGTTTGTAAAGTTATTCTGGATAACGACCATGAAGATGTGGAAAGAAGTGGATTAAAAAGCTTTGTTTCGTTATGCGACAACATTTTTGAGTGCTTGGGGCGAATTGGGATGCAACATGTCCATTGAAATTCACTTTTTAAATTTCTATCCTGACATCCTTGGTCCGTTCAGTGACGAACAAGTTGAAAGGTTTCATCTGGAAATGGAAATTATTCAAAAATGCTTCCATGGGAAAAGCAGTATTATTAAGCCTTCGGACTATTGTTGGTCTACTCAAAGCGACACAAATTGCTCTTATATAGTACAGTGTAAGCAATGGGGTAGGGGTCAAAAATATATGAACAGCCGCTAACCTCCTTTACTTTTGGCTATATATGATTGTACGAGTATTTTATTCGCTTTTATAATATTAAATTAAATAAAATTTGCAAATTACGGAGTTGGGAGCACACACTTTCTCACACCTGGCCCTTCACAGTAATGTTTTGATTGGTTTGAAAGTTTCTTATATGCCACAAGTCTTAGTTCGTCTAGGCTTACAATATTATCCATTTTTCTGCATTTATGATACTCTGTTATTTTCATAAGAAAGACGGAAGTTTAGAGATTAACGTTTTCCCTGAAAGTTAAAAATTAAGAAGAATTTGATATGAAAAGTCTTTGTACATTCGAAAAAATTTAAATTTCATGAATGAAAAATAAATGAGGCTTTTTTTTGAAATATTATCAATTGTATTATTATGTCAATATAAAGACTGCCCCAGAAAAAACTTACGTTTTGCTTTTTAGTTATAAAAAATACCCAGAAATATTTTGGTATTTTCTAGATTTTTATTAAAAACGGTTTCCTATAAAAATTTTTTACTTTTTTCGTAAGGCCCTTCATTAAATTTTGCACAGTTGTTTCATCGACAGTATGGTACGATCCTTTCCACTTAAGTCAGAAGTCTTGTTAATTTTTTGCAGTCTTATCACTACTTCGAAAATCTCTTTTCATTAGAGCCCAATATCTTGCAATTGGGCGAAGCTCTGGACAGTTGGGCGGATTTGCTATTTTTGGTAAGAAATTGATCTTTTTACTTGCATACAATTCCATCGAAGCTTTAGAGTAATGAGAGGTTGCTAAATCTGGCCAGAACATCACGGTACCCTCATGTGCACGACTAAATGGTAGAAAACGTTTTTCGAGGCACTCGTCCATATAAACTTTGGAATTGATTGTGACTTGCGTAACAAAAAATCTGCTTCTGAAAACACAAGTGCATATAGCCTGCCAAACCATACATTGCTTCGGAAATTTTGAAATTATTTTTTTCTTTGAATTTACTAGACACATGCCCCATTTTCGGTGATGTATGATATTCGTGCCCAGGTAGCTGCTTAAAATCTGCTTTCTTCGTCCATAACACAGCTATCAAATTTAGTCAGGTACCTTTCATACAATTTTCGGGCTCGCATCGGAGCCATCAACTGGTTTTCATCAGAACGGTCTGGTCTTTTATAACTCTATATGCCTTTAGCTTACTTTTCTCTTTTATCCTTTGTACAGTAGATTTTGACGTACCTGCTCTAGCCGCCATATCTCGCACTGAGGTGATGGGATTTTGCTTAAAAAGGTGCTTCACTTTCGTCGCTACCTTTTGGTTAGAAAATTCTGGCTTTTTGCTTGAACCTTTTTTTCGTGAAACAGGTCGACCCTTCTTATAATTAGAAATAACCGTACAGACAGTTTTTTCTGATGCATCAATTATATACAAAAAAAAATGAGAGTTTTTTCTGGAACAGTCCTTACTTAATTAAGTTCAAACCGATCCAATGGATTCCATATTCCAGATAATTTAACAGTGTGTCATACAAAATGCTCTTCTTCTTAATGCATCATTTTAAATAATTTTGAGCTCTTTCTCTTATAAATTTAATGGCAAAAGCTCTTGTTTCGGGTTAACGACATGAGTTCATCGATTGCAGCAGAAATTAATTTTGGAACTGAACTTCAGGAATTTCCAGTATTCATTGAGCAATATATTGTAACTAGGCGATAAAGTGAGCACTGAAAATATTTTCTTTTGCAACAAACGAGACTTTCCTCTATAGATTTTCATCCAACGGCAAATAGCACAAATTGCTCCGAAAGAATTTGCCTAATAAGAACTAAATGCTACAGAAGATGATTTATGTGTGTGTTAATCATACATCGCATAGCACCAACTTAGTTAAATCTTAACTCCATTATGAAACATAAATAGCTATTTATAAATTTTTCCTGCAATATTTTTTGCGCTTTGCATATAATCTTACTTTGTTGCACTTTTAACGTCATTAAGATTATAACAGGGAAAACAACAAGAGCATTAGCAGCAGTTGCAGTTTCAACAGTATAAGCCATGGTAACCACAGGAACTCCCACATTTCTCGTTTTTTACATTATTATTATTTTATTCACACTGTAATTAAACAAAAGCCAAGTTGAAAAAAATGAAAATAAAAGAGAAACAGGCAAAACAAACATAACATGACAAAAGAGTGTGCAAAAAAGCTGAAACAAAGGCAAAAATTCTATAAATGTGATAAAATAACAAAACGAAATAAACAAGTAAATGAAAACAATAAAACATATGAGAAATGAGCTAAATAATGCATAATTGCAGGCAATTTACTTTATCATTGTTGCATTTCAGCATCTGGAAGCGGTGGCAGTGGTAACAACAATAGACATGCTGCTTTCACGTGCCACCTTACGGAATATTGTATCCTGTCGCCAAATAGGAATATTTTTACACAATTGCACGAGTGTTGCATGTTGTTAAATGCAACATAAACACATATGCATTTTAATTGCAGCAAACGCATGATATGCACACATACATACAAAATCATACATATTAGTACAAACATATTGCCACAATATCCTTTTATACTTTTTGAGCTTCAAAAAGTAAAAACAATAGGAGTAAGTTGTCCCTTTCGTTTCTTTGACATGAAAAAATGATACAATATCTACAGTGACGTGCAATAATTGGGCACCTAAGCAGGCTTTATTGATTAAAATATTACGAATAAATTTTTTTCTCAATATACCACGCAACAGGAATTAGTGATGGACAATAGATTGTTCGGACATCGTTGTTTTGATTCCTTAAAGTTAATTCATCAAAGTTATCAAAAAACAATTTTGGCATAGAACCACATCAGCGATTATTTTTTGCCATTGCTTTTTTAATTAAATCCAAGTTTTAGGGCATCAAAACGTTTGTGTGAATCCTTTCAGGAAGGATAAATTCCTAAAAAATGAAGACTATAATTATTTCAGAAAAACAGGAATTGCATAATATTGTCAGTTCTGTCCAAAATCTTAACGAGAATTCTCCTCACCAAGGTCAGTGGTAAAAAAAAACACATGCCAAAAAACAACAGGCAAGATTTCGCCCAAACAGATCGTGTGTTGTACAAATTACTACTCTTGGAATTGCCGTCGAGCAGATAATTGAGTGGCAGGCATTATCAAAATCTTTAATATCCGGAAGTATCAATATTCAAATGTAGATTATAACATATCAGTAAGCTTTCTGATCCATTTGCTACCGTCTCAGATGTGCGCCAAGGATGTTTGCTGTCTCGAACCATGTCACTGATAGTAAAGGGTGTTTTTTTTAGAGGTATAGAGCTTCGAATTGAAATAAAACACAAGAAAATCGTTTTAATGTCCATCAATTTGGCTTTATTGGAAGGATAATTTTATGCCATTAATGTTTAAATATGATTTCGGGCATGTAGCCGCCGCGGCTGGCTCGAATAAAGCCAATTCTACAGGTCCAATTTTGAACCACTTTTTCGAGCATATGGGGCCGTATGTCGGCAATAACGCCACGAATGTTGGCTTCCAAGTCCCCTAACGTTTCTGGTTTGTTGGCGTAGACGAGCGACTTCACATATCCCCAAAGAAAATAATCCAATGGTGTCAAATCACACGATCTTGGTGGCCAATTGACAGGTCCATTCCGCGAAATTATGCGCTCATCGAATGTTTCCTTCAATAAATCGATTGTGACATGCGCTGTGTGGCATGTAGCGCCGTCTTGTTGGAACCACAACTCATCCACATTCATGCCATCCAATTCGGGAACAAAATAGTCGGTTATCATGGCTCTATACCGGTCTCCATTAACGGTAACTGACTCTCCAGCATTATTTCGGAAGAAGTATGGCCCAATGACTCCACCAGCCCATAGACCACACCAAACAGTCAGTTTTTGTGGATGTAATGGCGTCTCAAGGGTCTCATGTAGATTCTCTTCACTCCAAATGCGGCAATTTTGCTTGTTGACGTAGCCATTCAACCAAAAATGAGCCTCATCACTGAACAAAATTTTGCGATGAAAATCAGCATCGAGATCAATCTCATTTTCGGCCCATACACCAAAATCACGACGCATTGCATGGTCTCGCGGCTTTAATTCTTGCACAAGCTGGATCTTGTAAGGTCGCAAGCCAAGATCTTTGCGCAAAATCTTCCATAAAGTTGATAGACAAAGCTCCAATTGCTGTGCACGGTGGCGAATCGATTCATTCGGGTCCTCTTCAACATTTTGCTCTACAGCGGCAATTGTTTCTTCGGTGCGCACTGTTCGACGTCTCTGCGGATGCGTATTATCACATAGAGTAAACGTAGTGCGAAAACGATCCATGGTTAACCGAATTAATTGCTCTGATGGACGATTATGTCGACCATAAAATGGACGGAGGTTGCGGTAAACTTCGTGAACTGAACCATTATTTTCGAAATAAATTTGCACGATTTGCAAGCGTTGTTCTTTTGTCAACCTGTTCTTGATGAAATGGCAAACCAAACTGAACATAAATGACATTAGAGTTGCTAGATTTGACCATAAAATGCCAGTTTTATCTCTATTCGAAAAACAAACTTCTAAAAAAAACACCCTTTAGATACTTGACGATGTTCTTAGCAAAGCGAGCGTATGAATGCCAATGGCATATTACTTTTCGCTACCAAACAGTCAGCCATGGAAAAAAATCTTACAAACAGTACGCTGCTGCAGAATTAAAAAGAGTTAATCAATACTTGATGGTGGCCTAAGGCCATCTCTAATGCCGGATTGCTCACCAGATAGCGTCAAGATCCTGCAACTGAAGTTTACCGGCAAGCATTGAAGTGGAACCTTCATAGTACTTAGTAGAAAACTCGACAGTCCTAAATCTTTGTGAAAGTGATCGCTATAACAGAAAATACGTGAATTGGAGAAAGGTTGGAGAGAATTGAAGGCACTTGCTACTGATTTTGCATGTTGGAGAAGTTTAATGGAGACCTGCGTTTCGTGAGGAGATAAGGAAAACAAAATGAGAAGAAGAAAATAGATTTCTGAAACATTTGTCTTGGATCCATCTGTACATGAATAAGTTTATAAGCGTTTAACCCTTGCATTGAAACCTGCCTTACTTGCATTTATTTTGAATAATCATCACAGTTTAAGCAGCAGCTTTAATATTAAATTTTTTTCAATATCGCTTTATGTTTAAAAATATAATACTTTACCATTTTCATTTGACATTACCTGAATTTTGCTGTCGTTAGTTTGTAAAACGAGTGAGACTTTCAGAACGATATATTTTTAATCCTAGAGGAAATTTTGATACTTCTGTCGTCAATTTGAAGTGTTCCCAAGTGTAGTGAAATATTTGACAAGTGACAGAAATGCAAAAAGAAAGTCATAAGTGTCGTGACAAGAAGATGTGCACAGCGCGGTCAAATATATATACGAGTATATAGCCTTTTAAAGCGGCTGCACCATTATCTGGTCCACTAGCTACTGAATATGTTGTTTTAGGGAAAGATGAAATATCAAAACCTGATGCTGTCATAAATTTAACAATTGGAACAGTAAAATTGTTAGCTTTAGTCACAAGGTCATTTTCGCAATATCAGTGGCTGAGAAACCTTTATGGGGACTTAACTCCAATATTGACATCACCTCGAAAAAGACCTGGTCAGGTAAACACATCAATACGCCAGTTCGTAATACTGGTGGCTAAAAGACCTTTAACACGTTCGCAATGACGTGGTACACGACATCTGACAGCGATAGTTCTCATTTAAATAAGAAGTAATGTGCCATACGCGCAACACACTCAAAAGCAAATTCATAAAAAATTAATTTACAATAACACAAATTAGGTACAGTTACTATTATTTCTTAATTAAATTCGAGGGTCCCTCCAAAAGTCATAATGCGTTCATAGGAATTCAACCCAATATTCGCAACTTTGGACATATGTACGTGTAACCAAACCGCAATTCGCAACGCTTACAACCGCATAAATAATGATGTATATCGATAACTGCTTTAGTCGTTAAAATACTCATTATGAAGAGAAAACATTAAAAAGTTTTATTTAAGTTAAGGACAAAACGAAATGAATATACTATGATCTAAGTAAAACGAATGTTTTGTAATGCTAAGTCGTGAGAACAGCATTGAAACCGAGCTCTCTTTCCAAGCATCGTATGTATCTTTTCAAATATATGTATTACCGGCTTAACTAGTTCTCCCTTAGCAAAGCTAGCTAACTTTTGTGCCTTAAGATATGCAATAAATTTTTAAGGCAGAACTACCAGCAAAGCTGGTGTCGGTCATACAGGCTAACTAGCCTAGGATAAACTACAGTGCGACATCGGTCAACGCAACCCTCGATAAATGCAACTCCTCAATTATCGCAACCAGTAGATTTCTTTCATAACAGACTCATTAAGTACAACTTTTCAAACAAATTTTAACTCGCTTAGTGCAACGTAGTATTTCTGTTACTAAACCGAGTTCATGAATACCCCAGGATGGAAAAATATTTATACATTTGGTTTCTTCAGCAAATAAATGAGGTTTTTTTATACTTAAGGTTATTTTGTATAAAATATCTACACCCGGATACCTAAGATTTTTTGACACCATCATTGCAACTACCGCGGTTATTGAAACAGGCTTGATTTTTATTAGTTGCGTTCACCGAGGTCGCACTGTGTTTATGTCTTAAAACTAGTTTTGACGGTAAAATATATATGTCTTTATGTATTTTACTGAGCTTTATGCCCAGTACTTTTGAGTGCAAGAACAACAAAAATTTTACAAGCGCTAAATGCATTAACTGTTGGCGAGATAACTCCAACTACTGAATTAAGCCAAAAAGAAGAAATCGCGCTAACTATTCTACAATATTATTATTGAATGTTTCTCGCCACTGTACTTTGATAAAGGGGGTTAAGGTACTGGGATTTCGTGCTTGGGCCTGCAGTAAGGTTTTAACAAAAACAACGAAAGCAACAAGAGCTAAAATTCAAAAGAAAGAGTATCAACGTTAGAGGGGGAAAGGATCACATACAAAAACAAAGCAAAAAAAGGTATTTATGATAATGAAGTAAAACAAAAAGACACAGAAGAAAAACAGCTCAATACAAACGCAGAGGTGCAAAACAAAGGGGTATAAACAAAAAACAAAAAATGTCATACAGTCCTATACAACAACAATAAAAGCAGCAACAGTGGAGCCAACACCACAAGTCAAGCGGCCACCTCAGGATAGCAATCGCAGCAAAAATCAGAGTTTTCATGTTAAAAACAAGAAAAAGAAAGCAGACTAAGCAAGAAGAAAACAACAACTCCAAATAAAATGAACGTTTAAGCATTGTTCATGTGTGTGTGTGTGTGTCAATGTGTCTGAAAAGAGACAACGGAGAAAGAAACTCTTTAAGGATCTCTCCATTCTTACTATTTCCATTTTATATTTTAACTTTTTATTGTGTGATGATTCGTATTAGAGTTAAATAAAGCGAAAAGAAATGAGAGATGTATGAAAAATGTAGAAGGCAGCAACAACAAAAGCAGCTACAACAGTACATGGTAATAATAATAATAATAATAATGATATAATATGGACTTATGAGGACATACGAGTGACATTAATTTGAATAAATAGCTTCATTAAGCCGTGTGAAAAATAAAAGAATAGAAAAAAATCATATGATGTTGAATTGAGGATATGTCATGCAGACTTGCATTTTTCACAATTTTGCAAATGAACACAGGGCTTATGATTTACATTCGTTCAAGAACTTTGGTAGAGATTTTTTTAATGAAAATTTTAAATTGATGGTTCCGTATGCAGTGGCACTGATTTCGCAGATATATGAAGTCTTGATAACATTTCATTTGAAGGATTTTTTCATTAGGTATGTACATATGTATATTGTAAGTTATGGCTAAACGGCCGCGTCAAAAAACAAACTGAAGAAATCTAAACAAAATATTTGAAAATTTACTTAGCTCACTCATAAATCTATGTGAGTCTCCCAAGGATAAATTTCAAGTTCATTGAGATATAATTTTTTTTGAAATTTTGAAAGCTCAGGGGAGTTTTATAAAAACTGCTGTTTATTTTCAGTAAATTGCTTCAAAAAACTGTACCTATACATTAACAATTTCGAAAAAAAACCGGGATTTGGAAGACTTTTGTTGCATATGCTTGCGTTTTCTTTTTTGATGAGCAAAAAAAAAGATCATCAAAGCTTACCCAACACAAAAACTTAGCTTTTTAGTCATGGCGACACATAATGTATTAGCTCAGAATACTAATCAAAACAAAAAATTAAATATTATATTTTTAATATAGCTAACCAAAAAACATAAAAAAGTCCTTAAGTTTTTCACAAAAAACCTTTATTTTCACCATATAAGTGAAAAACTATTTTATATTGAGAAGGTCGGGAGTTCGTTCATTTAAACTTGGCAACCCTGGTTACTACACATCTCAAAATGCAAGCAACTTGAATTTAAATATTTAAGGAGTAAAACCTAATTTAACTATGGTTTTCGCAGTACATAAATTGAGCGCCGCATCGAACTTTAGCCATGTGCTAGAGCCGGCATTCTGAAAATGAAAAATTTTAAATTTAAAAATCGTTAGTCTGTGATATAGATCCCAGAACAGAATTATGATAATATCACCAGAACGTTAGTTCTGCAATAATTATTCATATAATTTACGTCTTGAAAAATCGTCGTCAGTATATTCGACAAGTTCTTAGTACATTCGGTACAATTGGCCCATTTTTAGTAAATTTGGCATTTTCAGTACAGTTTTGGTATATTTTCAATACCTTTCGACTATTCCTACATATCACAATTTAATTAAGTATATTAACTACGAAATATGACTGTAGTCAACTTTGCTGACCTTTGTTTTTGGTGGTGAATATTCTTAAATGTTCAGGTCCAAAAAGTACATATGGTATCAAAAATGTAAATTTTAAGTCTCCAAACGGTACATTTCCACAAAACCGAAATGCCATGCATGATGCAGGGTATTCAATTCAATTGAAATACCTTCACTGCTTTCTGAGTCACTCCAATCATAGCATAGAACTTATAAAATAATCACAACTTAATAAGTAGTCATCAAATTGCAAGATCCTAGAATCGATATGTATGACTTCTAACGCCCATTTGAGATTGCCAATGAGGGATCTAAAACTCAGTTTATGAGACCAGAAAGAGGATTTAGTTTGGGCTAATACACACGTTGTCAAGCATTTCATCACATTAACGTAATGCTATGTCATAGTAACGTCAATTTGCGTTAGTTCTTAAATCCAAAGCAGAAAACTGAAAGCATATTTCTGGCTATGAAAAATTATGATAACTAAAGCATATCTTATATATGTACCTGTAATAAATAAGTGCAAATCAATATGTCGTAATATTTCGATGGATCTCGAACTCTGGAAAATTTAATGAATCAAGCCGTGACTAAAAGCTACAGTTCTACAGAAAAATACTTAGTTAGTAATTTTTAGAATACTTATGTATGCAACATATATTTAACCTGATAAAATGAAAAAATTTCCTCAGATGTAATATATAATTATTGAACTTATGGTGTCAAAATATGCTGAAGCTCGAAAAATTATCTTAAGTAGAGGCACGAGGAGATATATTGAGAAGGAAGTCGTCGGAAATCATCGTAAAACTCAAAAACCTCTTGTACCACGTTATCAAATAACGTTGTAAAAATCGAAAATAGTCAAAAACTTTCGAAAATCACCAAAAAAGTTGTAACTTAAAAGAACATGTAGAAACAATTTAAATTCAAATTGTCGGGTATTTCAGATCTTAACCCTCCGATTAGCGTTGTGTTTTGTCAGACTATTTTGAAACTTTTCGTCGTAGTTTTTTTGTTTGAAAATATTTCGGCAAATGCTGCAATGACTTTGTCAAATTCGGTGCATCGAAGCGACTGCGATGTGTTTTAAAATTATAGGCCATGTTCTGTGAAAGAAAAATACAGTCCGAGTAAAATTTAAACATTAATTGCTGCATGAATGCAATTGTTTGGATTTATCTATATGGTCTAAGGTCTGTCAGACCACATAGTAGGGCTTATCACTTTTTGGGTTTCCGCTTACGAGTATCGTAGTGTTAAGGAACAGAAATCAAAAATTACCAATAATTTTGATCTTATAACATATAAATCTATAGTTAAATTTTTTTTTATCAAAAAAAAAAATAGAAATTCAAGATAACAGTTGTTTTGGACCGAGAAAAATTAAATTCAAAGATATCCATTGCATTGGACTTTGATTGAAAAATTAACAATTCAAAATCACGCATACTTTTGATCGAAAGAAATACAACTCCAAAATAAAGATAACTTTTGATTGAAAAAAGTAAAATTCCATTCATAACGATTATGCAGAGATTTCTATCATAAAAATCATAATCTGTACTATTGGACAAAAGTAGTTTAAGCATAAGTCTTTGTCAAATATTAGTACATATGGGAAAATATTTGATACTACAGATGTTTTAGCAAATTTGAAAACACATATTTCTAAAGCGTTTATTCAGACATATCACATTATAAAACATCTGATAATTTTTTTTGTTCTATTATACTTTTGTAGGTATAGTAGAACGTTACTTCTTTAATACTTTGCCAGATTTATGTTACTAATTTTATTCTCATATTAAAAATCAAAAAACTTCCAAAAATTGTCATAATGAAAACTAGATTTAACCATTGAACCAAAAGTTTTACTATAATTTATTTTACATAAGAAAGGCGGATTCACGATCCACTCTACTATTCAGGTCTAAGAAAAACCCAATGACTATAATAGACATTTTAATATTTCTCTCCATTTAGATGATAACTTAGTACTTTGTTTTAAATGGCTGTTATATTAAGTGACTGCCAAAACTATAGGAAATTATAATCAACACCTGATGATTGATAAAAAAATCCCCACACGGACAATTTTATACCAATTAGCAAAGTCTCATTTTTTGTCCAAGCAAAACAGTTGCCTGTGTAATAATACTGGTAAAGTTATTTTCGAACATCTCTTAATAATTTCGAAGCAAACATCGAATCTTCAAAGAATGCAGTGCAACGTAAATTCAAGAATCAAATCAAAAGTCAAAATATAAATACAAGAAAAAAATTATAATCCATAATAAGGAATCAATTTTATCATCTCTGCAAATTTCTTAACAAATATTACATTGAGGCTAAGGGCCACGCGTATGATAAGGGCTTTCGTGGTGCCAAGAAACTCACTATTGATTACATACTGTATGGGAAATACAACTCCTTTAATAACTTAAAATAATCCGTGAACATTTTCTAAAGCATAGGAAATAAGGATTCATGGCACATCCATTTACAAACAATGTGAATCCTTTGGGAATCGCATTATTTTAAGTTTGTATTTTCATATTTCCCACATTTTTTGGACTTGCGACTTGCATGTGGAAGAAGCGTACAAAATAAACTCCCAAAGGGAATAAAGACCGACCATTTCATGCAACAAAAACAACAACAATATATTCAACAGCAACAATAACAACAAGACACACACAGACTTCGGTTTTCTATGCAAGGATTCGGCGCACTGTACGAAATCGATTACAGAAAGGATTCAAGTGCCAAAATAAAAACGAAAGGCGAAACGAAAGCAACAACACCGACAGCAGTATCAAAATGTGGAAATTCGTTTCATAACGGTGAATTGCAAATAAAAGTTAACGAGACCGTCGGGTCGCAAAAAGCGAGATTAAACGACAGGATGAGGCGATTGATAAGATGAGCCGAAACAACAGAGAGAGAGAGAGAATGTGTGAAGGTATGAGAATATTTAATAGAGAGAATAGACGAGAGCGTTCTATTCCGTTGATTCGTAAATTTTTAATGAGAGTCATTCAAGCAATTTGCGATTATGTGAAACTCGGTAAAATGAATTTTCGATATAAAGCTTAGTCCTCTGCAACAAATTTTTGCGGTCTTTACACTCACAAAAAACGAGAGAAGAGCGAGTCCAAACGTGAGAGCGTCAAAAGGATGCAATTTTTCAATTGCGAATTTTCGGAAACGCAACAAAAACATCGAAGTTTCAAAATCGTTAGCTGGAGTCCATATAGAGGTCCTACTTGAACAAAACTACGCGTACTGCAATAAAGAATAAAATTATTTTTATACTTCGAATATCATCATATGTAGGCGATTTTCTTTCGAAAATTCTACCGAGCGAAATATGAATACAAAAACACGAATTTTGGCCTCAGTACGAAAGTTTTGCGAACACAGGATTCGTTGTTGTCGGTGGTTGCCTCAAAAAAATTTTTGTTTCCCGATGCGTTGTTGCGTTGCGACGACTATGATGATGTTCACGGAAACAACTGGTGAATTCCTCTACTGTTGAAACTTTTCAGTTAGAACTGCGTCGCCCTACGGTATAGAACGTACGTTTTTAGTAAGGCTTCTTGTTGTCTGTCGTCGTCGTCGTCGTCGAAGTCGTTGTTATACTTATTGTCGTCGTCGTGGTGGTCCTTCTCGTCGCCGTTTGTGTGTTGAATGTTGACGCTATTATTTCATCGCAACATTAGTTTGAATATTTTGTCTTTAATAACGCAGACACGACGTTCTTTTTGCAAAAAAAAAAATGTAATTAAAAATCTTAAAGGAGCTCTAGGAATACATCCTATTGAATATAATTTTTATTTTTGTGCTTCTTCGAGTGAAACATTTTTTATATACAAATATTTTATTATATTTTTTCATGTCAAGATAGTCCTTTTTCTTCAGAAAAGATTTTGCAATGACTGACTTTTTAACTTACAGATATTTAAATATTTTGTAAATTAATCTTTATTTATTGTTAGATTTTAAAGAATATTTTAAGTTTCTAGAACTTTTTTTTTGAAAAAAAATAACAATTTTCAGATAGCATGAAAAGATAGAGAATGCAAGATGATAAACATAATATTCAATTTATGTTTTTATAAACTGCAATGTAGAGCAAGTTGAAACAGCTTCTTAATTGCGCACCTAATTTTTATAAAAATTATTTCATTGGCATGAAATACTTATATTAAAAATAAAATTTTTGCCTTATAGCAAAAAGTAATAAGATAAAAAGAGACGATTTTGTTCAATTTTCGAAACATAACAATTGTTATATTTTTTTTGTCATTTACTAAAGCGGGGATAAAGTTTTATGACTTCATAATGAATTTTTTCAAATTTGTGAAAAACTTATTAAAAATTAATATTTTAAGATTCCAGGAGATTTATATATAAATACCTAAAATTTTTGAGAAATCCTTCTTTAAAATATTTAGTTTTGATAAATAATTACTTAACATTAAATGCTGATTTTTTAATGAGCAGACTACGAATGCAGCGGTTGAATTTGTTTTGATCTTTTTACCGGAATGTAGGAAAATATGTAGATTTTTTTGTTAATTTGGAGAATATACTTTGTCTATAGCTTATTTGAAATATACTTTAATTGTCATATCGTTAGTAAAACATATTAAACGGCGATGATTGAAAATATATTAAAGTTGGACAAATATTAAATTTTTGAAATTTAAAGCTATAGGCAGTTATATCTCTAAAATCAGAGCAATTTTTCTGTCAAAGTAGCGTTATGCATTTTGAAGTTGACCAAGTTCACTTAATTTATCATATGAATTTGAAAGCTGAAGATATTCACTAGTGTCAAAAGTTATTGTGAGCTAAAATCATAACATTAGTATTTTTGCTTAAAATTCCATGTAGGGCCTTGGGAAAGCTAAAGAGTAAAATTTTCAAAAATCTAGAGCAGCATTAAAGTTCTCTTATCATTTAAATATTGTAAAATTATCTTTTGCAAACATAGGCTATATGAAGATATATACATCTTTTTGGGGGAAATGTCACCCGATATGTGACTTTGAAAATACTTCAACAAACCATACAAAATCATTTGAAATTATTATATAATTAGCAAAAAGAAGTACATAAAAAAAAATCATAAATTTTGGCTCTGTGCCACTTCTCAGGAGAGGAAAAAGGATAAATTTATACCGAGTTTCCATTAGATTTTGAAAACCTATCTCCCTTTTGCAATAAATAATAACATTATCGTTTAATTGAAAGAAAGAACATAATTCTTTCAATCCTCCACACATTTTGGGAAATGGTTAGGGAAGCAGAACAATTGGCATGAGGTTAAGGTATAGGGCAACAATTTTTTTTTATAAAATTAATTTTAATTATTCTGTCCCAACAATGAGAATGAAAGTGCTCTGAGGCACTTTTGAACTTTATAACATTTCCCATTATGCTACAAGACCGGCTAACTTAGCTCACGGCTGTTATTTTTACTCTTTTGAAAAGTAACGAATATGACTTACTCGCATATTCACAATTCTTACAGAGATGCACAATTCGATAAGAATTTTTTGATTGTTTCTGTAGAACACACTCAAAGGATCAGGCTCTTTTAGCATACTTAGCTTTTAATTTTAAAGTAGGGGAATTATTTATTTCTGCTCAAAATTGTTATGGATATTTCCAAATTAACACACATCAAAATTAATCTTTGCATATTTTGTGTGAAAAAACTAAAAATTTTACATCATAAGAAATAATTACTAATTCAGAAGGTTTATGACATATTAAACATTTAAGCTGCACTCAGTAAAGCAGATTTTAGTGAATTGAGTGTCTTATTAACTATTTAATTTTGAAAAAATGTGCGCAAATTTATTTCAATATGTTAAAACTTACAAACAACGAAAGAATTTTGGAATAAGCTGAACATTTTGCATGGGAAATAAAAATTCCCAGCAGCGGTTTGGGACATTTAATTAAGGACTTGCTCTGACTCCTATGTTCATTTGAACTGAAGTACCATAGCTTAAAAGAAAATTTAGATTCAGGCTTACATTTAATATATATAGGAAGACCGAATCATTATAATGCTATTATGTGTACAAAAATACTCAAAAAAAAGGACGAAACTTTAGAAACAATTAGAGCAAAATTTTCATTTCTTATCCATTTTGAATTCCATATCTCGAATAATCGTAGGCTCATTTCTGATACCAACTTCGGTTCAGGTGAGTAAGAATGATCATAACCAAACTTAACATATATAAGTATTTGTGAGGGTTCCGTAAGCTTTATTGTCTTAAGGCCCAATAAATAATAAAATACTTATTACAAAATGTCATTACGGTCCATAAGAAGAGTCTTCATATTGCAAGAGATTAAAATTAAGATTTGGTCATATTCTTGTAGACGATGGTATAAGTAATAAAACAAGCAATAAACAAAATCAGTAAAAAATTTAGAAACAAATGTTCATTTAAATATCGGAGTTCAAAATAATTAATTTTGTGTAAGTCAGCTTGAAAATTTTCATACATATAGATCGTGATTTGCATTGCCGTTTCAAACAGACCCAAACGCTGCCCTCAGTGCGAGTTTTGAACGTAAGACAAGTGGATAACAATTAACAAAATATCTAGGGACAGCGAATCTTAGAATACCCAAATTTGAATGAAATTTTCCATCTCCTGAAAACTTTGCTCTAGCAAGATAAGGTCTCTCTTACCCAGATCGCATCATTAAATTGAGGTTATTTGCTGACATAAATGTTTGTGTTTTGGAGAAAATTTCAAAGCTCTGCAGTAAATTTCCAGCATACTCTGATAGCGATTTCTCTCAAGAGAACGCAACATCCATCAATCATAGACTAACATTTTAATACATTTCAACCATTCGTTTCTGCACTGAGTGTTATTCACATTTGATTATAAGCTTACCTACATACATACATAGTATATAGCCATAAGATTTTCTTAAGATTATTTAAAATGTGACAAGCTTACAATGCTTACGTATTAACTTTTCACATTACAACATTAATTTTAGGCTCACAGAATAAACAGAAATGCCTATATAAATCTGTTTGAAAATTATATTCGCTTACAATGGATGCAAAATTATTGTGATTAAGTATTTGAAATGAATCAAAAACCATTCTTTAATTTAACTAAGAAAAAAATGTAAAAGCATTAAATTGATTTTCCCAGAATATTTCCATGTAGAATCGTTAACAGCAGCGTCAGTACTTCACATGTTGAAGCTGCCATTGTATTTTTGCCGGTTTTATTTTCATTTTTCATTTGGCATTCCTTCTTTTTTTTCATCTATTTTACCGGTATAGAGGAAACACAAGAGCAAAAACAAAAAGTTCATACTGAATTTTCCAGCTTATTTTTGTGCCACGGTTCAGAAGTTTATTTTTGTTTCTTTTTTATTGTAAAATAAAGAAAAAGAAAATAAAATAAAAAAAAACATTAACCCGTGCGATGCGTTTGTGAACTTCCGGTTGAATAACTTCAGAAGTCAGCAACACAAAAATACAAACATATACACACACTTAACTCGTTACAAATACATATACCCTCACCCAGTCAACGTTTCAGTTAAGCGTAACAGAACAAATGAAAAAAATCTTGATAAAATGTAAGAAAATAAATAAAAAAAATTTGTGAAAAAAATTTAAGAAAAAAGTGAAAATTTTGTGCTTTTGAATTTAATAAATTTTGCAATAATTCACGGTCTTACGAACTGAAATAACGACGGACAATCTTTTGAATAGCAGTAGCAATAGCAATTCTAAGCTCAATAGCATCAGGAAAATTTATTTTTGCACATATAGATAAGAACAACTGGAATTGAACAGAAAAAGTTTTAAAAAAATTAAAACCAAAATCTTAAATTAAAAACAAAAACAAAAAAAATAAAATACAAACAATTTGTCACTGTAGTAACAACTGTAGCAACAACAAAATTCAGTCCCAAATAATGTTGGCCATGTCAACACTTATGATGCCAGCACCCACCATGGCACTGGGGGCACCACAAATCACTATGGGGCCACATAAGCCACCGGAAACGAAACTGCTCGCCATACATCCGGCACATAGTCAGGCCGCTCAAGCTGCTGCAGCAGCTGTTGCTGTGCAACAGCAGCCACCACATATGCAGCAACAACAGCATAATGGTCAACACCCGCAGCAGCAGCAACAACAAGCAAATCAACAGCAACAACAGATTTCGTCAAGCACCAAACCAGGTGAGTGTCCTTTTGAAATATAAATTTAATCGCTAAGAAATAAAATTTGAATAAAAATTCTGCGTAGCTACATGAACTGTGAGCAACGCGAATACACTGGGGGTCCCAGGAACTAATGTCAAATTGAAGCTGGGAGTTAGAGGATCTTAATAAGACCTAAGCGACTTTTAATAGTTTCCAATTATGTTCAAATTTTGTAAGCTTAGCTATTATGTGCACCTGGTATAGCTGAAATGAATTAATGATGGCATGGCTAATGTCAGTATTTAGACGCTTGACTTTTCCCGAATAGCAAACCCACTCACTTTGGCGTTAAAGCTTAAAAAAAAGCTTTATAGGCTATACAGTTTGAAATACTTTCTTTTTAAGCCATTCACCAATATTCATGGAATTAACCCTTTGAGTACATTTGACGAGTGAGACTCGTCATGTGTTTACTTGGGCGAAGTTACGGTGGACGAGTCTGACTCGTCATCTGAGTTTGATAAGTAGGCGTTGATTTTTGCGACACCCCCGCTAGTTGGCGTTGATCGCAAACAATTGCCTAACGTTTTTTTCGACATCTTACAGTTGCAAATAAGGTTAATTCCATTTATTATTTTATCCCTGTTTTTTTTGATACGCTATTCTAAGATGTCTAAATTAAAAAGTTCATTTTATGAAAGCGATAATGATAGCTCCGATGAAGTAGAATTAAATCTGTATGATAACAGTGATTGCAGTGAATTAGAGAATGAAAATGATGAAAATGACAATGAATTGGAAAGTGATACTGACAATAGTGAAGTAATACCAGTACGTCGAAAACGCGCGCGGCTTTTATCGAGCGATAGTGATTCTTCTATCGAACAATTGCAAGAACCATGGATTTGGGAAGAAAAAGAAAATCTTGCCGATATAAAACAATTTCAAGAAATAGCTGGAATCAATGCTTTGTGCATGCGCAAATTAGGTGATAATCCTACACCTTTGAAAGTGCTAGACCAAGTTCTTACTGAAATTTTTTTGGAAAGTGATAGTAGAAGAAACGAATAGATATGCCAGTCAAATAATTGCGAAAGAAGGTGCAAATAAACGAAACCTAAAGTGGTTTCCAGTAACTTTGGATGAAATGAAGGGATATATTGCATTATGTATTATTATGTCTCAAGTAAAAAAATCTAATTTGGGTTCATATTGGTCAAAAAGAACTATTATAAATACTCCAATTTTTGCAGCCACTATGCCACGGGATAGATTTTTTGATATCTCAAAATATATTATTATTTGATATAATAAAATGTATTACTCTTACATATTAATCCATATAGCAAAAAATTAAATCCGTTCCATATGCATAAAAGTCTTCAAATAATTCCAACTTTCGAGAGTTCATTACTTAGAAGTTTAAAATTACTCCAAATTTTATCTCAGTAGTTTGACTATTTAATTTTGATTTTAATATGATTCATACGAGTATATAATTCCAGTGAACTTTTTCTTTCACTTAGTAACTTAGTAGGCTATTTCGTTCTTATTCTGTAAGGTGGTTGTTCAAAATGCAGCTTAACTTGTACGCAATATTGAAGCTGATCTAAGTAATGAACTTTTTGTACCAAAATATTTTATTTTGACTGGATTTATTGAACTGGAGATTTTTTCTAAGCCGAAAATGTCATTTTTCATTTGAATCCGCTGAGTCCGAATCTGTAATTTGTTTTTTATGCAATATCTATAGCTTTCAATTGTTTACAATTTAAAACGTTTTAATGTGATACATACACATGACACATGACGGATTTCACGTCAAATCTCCTAATTCTCAAACTGGGGCAAAGTGTTGTGCCCATTGGATGAATTGTAGAAAGCCTCTTCCAAGTGCTTTCGATAAATTTTTTAATGGCCTTTTGAATGGTCGAAATAATGTTTCCAAAACTTGAAAAGTTGGTCTTGATTTTTCGAACTTTGGATGCCACTCGATCTCCATCAGACTCCGATCGAAAATCATTTTATTTTCTTACCGAAATCTTTCTCTCTGATGGCAGACATTTACACATTAAGCCAATTAAAAGCACGTATTAAGCGGCTTATCTGTGTGTGTAATAATCTCCCAAACTTAACCACTAAGCAAAAACTTTTCAATCCTGAAAGAGTGTGGGCACAATTAAATATTATTTTTAAGCAAGAAATTCAAAATTTCACTTTTTTGCAATAAAAAGTTACTGGCTTAATATGGCCCCTTGCATAATTGGATCCTCATTAAATGCAAATATCTCTTAATAAAATTTCTTCGTGTCATTTTTTAGTATTTCTGCAGAGAAATTTGTGAGGAATATTAAGTGAACCAGTCAAACATCGCAACTTCAAAATAATATAAAAAACTATAGGATATATCAGTTTGACGTACCATACCTACCTACATTCACTATTCTAACTGGTTTGGGTTCCCGATAGGGGGGGGGGGAATGTAGAGTTTTGGTGCACTATGTCTATATATGTTGCTATGATTCTTAACTGGTCAAAGCAAGAAATAAGATATAGTATGCTTGCAGACTCTTAAGCGTCAGCTAACAAAACTATGTATGCACATAGTTGCCCATATTTGTTTCCTTTAATGTATTTTTCGCTGTAATTTGATTGTGTTTTTTACACTTACAGAACTGAACAGGAGACTCAGTTAAATATAATAAAAAATAAATTGATATCGCTTGGTGATATATGTGCATATGAGGGACTTAGAGGCCAAGGGGTATATGTGACACTTTAATGAAATTAAAATTTAATTTTGTAATATGATCCCAGTTTATTCTGAAAATTAAATGATAGTAGCCTCAATACACTTGTTTTCCTCTTCCTACCTATTTTTTCACACAACTTTTTTGGCCCAAAATGTCACTTGTACCACAATTACAACCACTTGACCACACCGAATATTGTGATATAAAAATCTTTTAGAGGCTAGTTATTTTTCACTGTGATTTTGTTAATTTTTTTATACATTACACCTTCGCCTTTAACTGTATGTTTTTTGCAGTTAAACAAAGCGGGAGAAAACATTACTTTATTATTAAATATCATTCCAGTCCCCACATGTGGTTACAAATAAGATAGTTTTTGAGGTTGCTCAAGATTCAAGAAGGTAATATCGGAATTAGTTATATATCTTAAAAGAGTCTGCAAAATAAAATATAGTGTGTTTGCAGACTCTTAAACATCGGCTAACAAAGCTTACTGAAGATATGACCTAGCGGTCATTAAAACTAGTATAAGCAGCTGGTTGCCTATTTTTTTTCCTATACAATTCGTCGCCTGCATCCTCTTTTGCTCCATACGCTTGAAGGTGTATTCTTGGAAAATCGAAAAAGAAAGTTTGAGCCTTAAAAGAAAAAGATTGGTCAGAAAAAGTACCATCGAAACTTTAATAAAACAATATGTTGATAAATTGGGTAGCTCTTGCTAAATTTCAAAAATGGGTCCAAAGTACTTTTGGAGATATATGATATTTTTACAGATAAGTCAGTTTTCTCCATGCAATACAAATCAAGGACAAACTTTTTTTTATATGTATATGGAGCAAACCTGCATTTAGGAACTATTGCAATGGAGCAAGTAATAACTGATTAGTTTTTTAACTAAAAATATGAAAATGTTAAGTATATGGAGCAAATTAATTAAAAAATATGATTAGTAAGAATAGTAGATAGTACTAGTTTTTATTAAAAATTTCAATGTAAAAATCACAAAATTTCACATGTTCGACATGCTTAATAGTTACACGTACATGAAAGAAAGATTCTTGTGCAAGAAAATAATATTGACTGGGCCTATTGAACTGTTTAGTGATTTTTATGTGAATTTCATGGGAAATAATGCTTTATTAGACAGTTTTGTCTAATAAAGACAAACCTTACACCAACAGGATCGATCCCATCGGAAAAAGAATAACATTTTTTTACAAAAAAACAAAAAGAAAAACAAATTTCACAATCTATAAACGAAACTGTCTAGTTAACCATTCTTTCCCATATAAATCGTATGGACATCTAAAAAGATCGATAAGTCAGTGAATATGAATGCTCCCTCCATCAAATAGAAATTTTCTTTGATGTACTTGTAGTGCTTTACTCAAGGCGAGGCGAGGCGAGGCGAGGTTCTAGTTGTTCTCGGTCTCGCCTCGTTTTATAAATTTGAGTCTCGCCTCGCTTCGATCTCGGACGAGATCTTGCAATCACATACATCGCCTTGCCTCGCCGAAACCTCGGTAAAATCCGAGGATTTTATTAAACTGAAAAAAAATTATCATTCCTGTATATTGTCGGTATTCAAGAAAAATTGACTATCTGCAAACAAATAAGTCGGTGGCGCTAATTAATCGTTTAATTATGTTTACATCCTCTTAAATTTGTGACATATTATCTTCGGTAGTTAAAAAAAATGGTCAATTTTGCTTGTATGCCAACGATATATTCAACTAGCAAAGCCGACACGCGTTACTTCGCCTCAAGAAGTAAAATAAAATATATTTTATTTTGGTGGATTGAATCATATATGATGATTGATGAGCTATGATGAATTTAATTCTTTTCTTATATGGGACGGCGTGGCATTATCCATTTTTATTCAAATCAAACTAAGCTACCAACCTTTTACAAACTATAAGAATTATATGTACCAACTCTTATCCATTTACGTCATATAGTTAATGAGATATATGAAAAAGTTTATTCATCTGCGTCAAGTAGTTGATAATACCAAAGTATGCTACGAACCTTCCCCAAATCATAAAAAACATAAACACATGCCAAATCTTCAGGCAATTGGTTGAACGGTTATGGACAATAACAACAAAGTTTTTTACCGAACGTTGGGGTCCCCTTATTAAACCTTTCGTCATATAATAATAAAAGAGAGTAGTAGCTGTATTAATCTAACTCTCATTCGATTAGAGATCATTTTAGTATTGCTGACTCGAAGGACCGAAGATATGACGAAATATATGGACTCTAAATAAAAGTTGCCTAAACTGAGCTTCTTAATGTGAAAGCAACGTGGTGTGAGTTCGGTGTAAATCGGTTAATCGGTCTTCGAGAAAATGATATTTAAAAAATAATTTTGTATGAGGGCCACCCTAAAAAGATGCACTCAAAATAAAAATTTTATAGCCTTATCTATGCTTTCCAATAAATAAATATCGAGTCAAATTTCAAAATATAGTACCAAAACAAAAAATACTTCACTTACTTCTGATACGAGCTAGCGTTAAAGTGTGGCTGCGAGCCGAGTACGAGGCGAGGTGCCGGTGTGATCTCGCCTCGCCTCGCCTCGGTCGAGCGAGGCAAATTTATTTTTCCACCTCGCCTCGTTCTCGCCTCGGTGTCGCCTCGGTCTCGCCTCGGTCTCGCCTCGGTCTCGCCTCGGTCTCGCCTCGGTCTCGCCTCGTTCTCACTTCATTGAACGAGGTTGCCTCGCAGCCTCGGTGAAGCACTACTTGCAACTATTATATATAGTAAAGGGTGTTTTTTTTAGAGGTATAGAGCTTCGAATTGAAATAAAACACAAGAAAATCGTTTTAATGTCCATCAATTTGGCTTTATTGGAAGGATAATTTTATGCCATTAATATGATTTTGGGCATGTGGCCGCCGCGGCTGGCTCGAATAAAGCCAATTCTACAGGTCCAATTTTGAACCACTTTTTCGAGCATATGGGGCCGTATGTCGGCAATAACGCCACGAATGTTGGCTTCCAAGTCCCCTAACGTTTCTGGTTTGTTGGCGTAGACGAGCGACTTCACATATCCCCAAAGAAAATAATCCAATGGTGTCAAATCACACGATCTTGGTGGCCAATTGACAGGTCCATTCCGCGAAATTATGCGCTCATCGAATGTTTCCTTCAATAAATCGATTATGACGTGCGCTGTGTGGCATGTAGCGCCGTCTTGTTGGAACCACAACTCATCCACATTCATGCCATCCAATTCGGGAACAAAATAGTCGGTTATCATGGCTCTATACCGGTCTCCATTAACGGTAACTGACTCTCCAGCATTATTTCGGAAGAAGTATGGCCCAATGACTCCACCAGCCCATAGAGCACACCAAACAGTCAGTTTTTGTGGATGTAATGGCGTCTCAAGGGTCTCATGTGGATTCTCTTCACTCTAAATGCGGCAATTTTGCTTGTTGACGTAGCCATTCAACCAAAAATGAGCCTCATCACTGAACAAAATTTTGCGATGAAAATCAGCATCGAGATCAATCTCATTTTCGGCCCATACACCAAAATCACGACGCATTGCATGGTCTCGCGGCTTTAATTCTTGCACAAGCTGGATCTTGTAAGGTCGCAAGCCAAGATCTTTGCGCAAAATCTTCCATAAAGTTGATGGACAAAGCTCCAATTGCTGTGCACGGTGGCGAATCGATTCATTCGGGTCCTCTTCAACATTTTGCTCTACAGCGGCAATTGTTTCTTCGGTGCGCACTGTTCGACGTCTCTGCGGATGCGTATTATCACATAGAGTAAACGTAGTGCGAAAACGATCCATGGTTAACCGAATTAATTGCTCTGATAGACGATTATGTCGACCATAAAATGGACGGAGCATGCGGTAAACTTCGTGAATTGAACCATTATTTTCGAAATAAATTTGCACGATTTGCAAGCGTTGTTCTTTTGTCAACCTGTTCATGATGAAATGACAAACCAAACTGAACATAAATGACATTAGAGTTGCCAGATTTGACCATCAAATGCCAGTTTTATCTCTATTCGAAAAACAAACCTCTAAAAAAAACACCCTTTACTAGCTCAGTAAAGTATAAATTGTGTATTGTTCATATCGCTCAATAATGTTTATAGAGCAAATGAGAATTAACAATTTTATTTTATATAAAACTTGCTCCATAAACCAAAATTTGGTATTTGCAGCAAATAAGATACAAAAAAATTTTAAAAATGTGGACACTGCATACCGCAGAAACTTAAACAGGTAGATGTTTTGAGACAACAGCATTGGAAAGATAATGTTTCTAAACCTACAACCAAACAAGTCTTAAGGCAAAAAGTGGCGTATGGAGCAAAAGAGAAGTCAGGCGACGAATTGTTGGAGTTATTCTCTAACAATTAAAGCATTTTGCGCTTGCAATTTTTTTGTTGTTTTTGTACTAAAAGTACTGAACATAAAGCTCTGCAATGTTATTGTTTTTGCTGTAACTGTTGTTGTGTTTGTTGTTGTTGTTGTAATAACTTTGAATGAAATCAATTTCATGTGATTTTTTCGTTTTGTTTGTGAAATGACTTGAACTTTTGATAGCTCTTTTTGTATTTTTGTTGATTTGATTACGGTTGTTGTCGAAATGAGATTTCTACCGGAAATTGTCAAGCTACAGGAGTATGCAATGTTTGTGAGCTTGGTATAATATGTTTTAAATAATTTTTTTTAAATAGCTTTGCTTAAGGATAACTGAATCTAAAGGATAAAAGAACTGTATATTACTTATAGTGGACACTAAATCCACTTCGATGCGCTCACCTAGACATCTCATATTTTCTTTTTATGCAGAGCCACCAAAAAAAAAACTTTTTTCGAGCAAAACAGATATTTCTATTTAGATTTGAATGATGATTTCGGATTCAGAGTCGATAATTCGTAATCAGCGAATAAAAAACTGTGCAGAGCAAAGGATGAGTACTTAAATTTTGTTCCAACAAAAATTTTAAGTACTAAATTTTGTTTTGCAATTTCTATACAATTAAGGATGTACTATATGTACATACAACGGCGAGCACATGTAGATGCATGTTGATCACATTTGGATTTGGGTAGCTCTTAGTGCTTTGCGATAATTTTTCGATTATCGTATCGTTCTCGTCTCATTATCGCTGATATTTCTCGGCTTTTCTCGTTTACATTTATTTATTTAATATTAGCTAGTAGACCACGCACTTCCCATTGCTCCACCATGTATGCAGTCCTTACTGCAGATATTTGGGTCCATGCGCAGAATTTCACAAATTGGTATAAGCACCAAGAATAGCAATATAAGGCTTTGGTTGTATGGGAGGAGCTAAGATTCATCGTCCACCGCCGTAAAAAAGGACCACCGCTGTCAGGAGTAAACAAAACAAAAATAAAACATACTTGTTTTTGTATTAAGGTGACTCTAAAAATGAAGACGAAGGAGCATTATTTACAATTTCTGTTACGAAAACTTCTAAAAGATATTGGAGGGCACAACTTTCAAAAAATTTTCAAGTGACATTTCATGGAGGGAGGGGGGGGGGAAGGGGTTGTCGAATCATAATTATCAAAAAATATGAAAATATAAATACATAGTATACAATTCATAATTGTAATCATAATTCACTGTTCAAATCATTACAAAATTTTGGTTATGGCAATGCAAATGGTTCACGTCTAATTTCGCACCGTTCTATGATCCACACGGCGTCCATGGGGAGATAAAATATTTTAATCCAGCCTGACGTTACTGGTTTGATAACTTGAAACTTCCTTTCTATGGCAGACTGGCGAGCCACCTCACATACTCGCGTACGTTTTCGTAGGATCGGTTGCCGGCCTATATAGTAACATAAGGTAGTTTCACTCTCTACCGTGATTCCCAAGCTGATCAAGCGTAACAGACAGGCTAACCCAGCGTCGAAAACAGTCATAAGAGAAATAATATTTTTAAATCGAGTACGATATTTATCGGTTCTCGGTGAAGCACTAGTAGCTCTAGAATAACGTGACCATGTGATCCATGTTGCGGAGCAACGGAGCAACTCCATGTTTGTGATTTTCAGCTCCGCGCGGTCCGCGTTTTCATTGAAATTTAGAAATCTCATTTTGCTGGAGCTTTCGGTGAAAGTTAGGACGTTTTTGTTTTTTTTTTGTATATACAAATAATTGGAGATAGCAAATATCTGATTTTCCTTAAATGTATTTCAAAATAGTAAATATCTCATTTTGGATTTCGGGATGTGATAGTGAGGACCATTTTTTTTTTAACATATATGAATCTTTAAAAAAGTTTCATTAAATTTTTCCTGCTCCGCGTTTTGGTGAAAAATATCTGGCCATGTTACTCTAGAACCTTTAAAAATATATGTAAGTACATTTAAACATGTTCAGAGTAGATAGATAATTCATACTACAGTTCTTCGGGAACGGCTAAGATCCGATGATTCACTTCTAGAATTGTTATCAGAGCTGCAAAATTTTTCATTTTTCATATATATGAAAAAAATGCAAATTTCTTAATTTTTGCTTAATTTTTGCTGACATTAAAAAGAGTAAATTAACAGATTTTAAGCAATTCCGACGAATTTTAGAATATAATGATATTTTCAACATATCTCCTGTACATACATATAAGGTGGTTTCGTGGCAACTTAGAATGTCAATTTTTTTTTTTGTTTTTATGTGTAAATCTCAAAAAAAACTCATAAGATTCGCACATAATCCAAAAAAATTAAGGCAAAGTGGATTTTATCTCCAGTTTATGGACATGTGCTTAGCACAGTAAGAGCTTTAGCTAAATTGCAGGAACCTGTACCTTCTTCACGAACGAAGTGGATGATGATACATTTGAGATGAAAAGCAACTCGAAATATTTTGGCTTTTCTAATGTGTGAGAAGGCTTATATATTATGTCTCTGCAAATCATATGCTTTATTCTCTTCACCTTGGAAAGCAAAATCTTCAATTCTCATCGTAACGCTTTTGTCTATAATTTAACCCTTTCGCGGACACGTGAAATTTAGAAAATGTTAGCAGAATGACACATGCAATTTATTTGGCTTATAAAACAGATAATTAAATTCAGTTTGAATATTAAATTTTTACTAACACAAAAAATTGGGGCACTAACTTAAATCTGATTGCTTCTGCAGTGGCACACAATATGCTACTACATATAAAACCAATGCAGTTGACGTCGCCAATGTCCAACGAGTTTATATACGATCTATACGGCATATACCGACGTGTCCAATTTTAAGCCATTTGTAGTGTTGGCTTATGCCGACGTGTCCGCGAAAGGGTTAAATGACACCACCCAAACCTAATATAATTTCAACTTTATTACTTAATTCTCTTGGAACCAAAACCCATACGCTTTTAAAATATATAAACCACTATTACGTATTCCGAGTAACTAGTACTCTACACTGTGGAGTCTACAATATAGTGTAGTTTCAAGAAAAAGAATTTTACAACTGGAAAATAATAAATCCGCCACAATTCCGCTCCCACAACCAAAAGCTGCTTTATTGCTGGAACTCCACTCATCACATTCACTTTTGCTTTTGTCATGTGGTCCATGCATGATCCTCCAATTGTCTCTGCTGAGTGTTTCTTTTTTTTTTTCTTTTTTACACACGGCAGTAACGTGTGTGCTTGCGTGTGTTTTCCAGGGTGAAAAACTTCTAAATTGGTTGGCAACACTTTGTCGAAAGCGTCATCATATAAGGAATGATACCATTGCAACTTCTCTTGGCTTGTCATGTTGAATTTACGAGTACATGCATGTTGTTTCTGCAATGAGTTTTGCAAAGTTTCGGCTAAAATTCAGCTCGGTTCTGTTACGTTTTACTGTTGTTCTTAAAGCTTTTACGGTTTTTTGAAGTTAGAAGTGCGATTGCAAAAAATCAATGAAAATGGTAAAAGCGGTATGCAGTGGCAGCCGTTCATGCTGAATGCATTTGCCGGCCGCAAATGAAATAAATCTGTTTAAAGGATTTTAATTTTGTTAAAAGTGGATGATGTCTGACGATTACAGTAAATCGAAAGATCTGTGCACAGAGCCAAAAACAACCACATCAAATCATTCAGATTGCTTTATTGAGCTATTTTGCTGTTTTTTTTTTTTTTTTTTCTTAAACATCAAAGTATGTCTTTGAATGTAATTCTTATTGAAAGTTTTTAGACGTTTTTATATAGATTGTACATGATTATTGTATTACTCAAAGGAGATTTTGAGACTAAGAATGGGTGAAATCGGCTATACCGCGTACACGAATCTAACCTTACTTTGTGACTTTTCCAATGTATTAAAGGTTATATCAGGAACTATACATTAATTAAACATTAATATATTAATATAATTAAATGCAACCAACCAAACATCACACAGGTACTGGCAATGATGATGACGAAAACAGTGCGGATTTCGATGAGAGAGCATTTTAATTCTGTGAAAGTAAAACGAAAAAAAAAAAACGTGAGAGCTGGTAAATACTACCAACCGACATATATGAGAGTGGTTCCAATGTTATAAATAAGTAATCCATTTAAGCAATTCCAAAAAAAATTGTCAATTAAAGTTGTAGACTAATGTTATTACCACTTTATTGTAATTGGCTTATATGAACGTTAAGTTTTTTCAGAAAAGTTTTTCATTAAAAACGCATGCTTGTATGCATAACATTTCAAATGGTTTATTATAATTACTTCAATTATATTAGTTTTTAGCGACTGATAATTTATTATATTAAGAATTATTACATTGAACTTGCAGTCATTTTGCAAAGACCAATATGATCGTAAAATTTTACTTAATTGATCAATGCTTTTTATTCAACAAACATGACAAAGATAACAAATGGAACAATTTTAACCTGGTAATTGGTGACATATGTTTCGGCTATTACCACATATATACACATTCTCATATGTATATACATAGCCTCATCAGACCAGTTTTTTGGTTAATGTTGTACATGGGATCGAACCCCTGACCGTTCTTGAATTGCAATGTTATTTTTGACGGTCGCTCTTAACACTTGAGCTGTTGGGGACATGACCTTGAGGTGTACAATGTGCGCTTATCTATTTCAATCCACACACAATGTTCCATTTTTTGTTATCTGCGAGAAAGTGACAAGTATATAGATAACAAAAAATGGAAC